>JARBDR010000549.1:0-243835 GCA_029721355.1 Tegillarca granosa
AATTATCATGGTACAAAGAACTCAAATAAAATAAATATTTATGTTAAATGTGAGTATTATTTCAATTAAAAAACTATCGAAGAAATAAACTTCATCAAACGTAGCACACACACACACACACACACACACACACACACACACACACACATTAAAGGTTGTATATAACAACATAAAACTTTACAAAAACACCTTAATGATGAAATGTTGCTAAGGTGAACTGTAAAGATCAGCTGAGCCTTATAAATATCATAGAAAGATATGATGATATATAATGAGACATATTTTTTTTAAATAAAGGTTGCCTAAAATGGCGTGAATATGGGAGAAGTGACATACTTGTACAATAGTTTAATATTGACAGATTGATTAAAGATGGGAAAAAATAATATGACCATGTATTGAATTAATGATTTTTTAAAGATTGCTTAAAGATAGCATTAAGGTTAAAGAATGTATAAAGTTTGCGTAAAGATAACCTTAAATCAATTCAATGGCAATACCCAGATATGTCTTCGATTAAATATTGCGTAAAATGGTGTAAAGATAGCTGGTTGCATTAAGCTTGTGTAAATATGGCATACATCCAAAATTTAATTTAGTATATTTACGTAATGACGTAAAGATAGCGCACCGGTAAGGAAAAAGTTAAAACGTTTTACGCTTTAATTCTCTGGTGTTAGATCCTTGTTAATGACTATAATGTTACATTTGGACAGTTATTTCGGAAGTCGTTAACTTTCTTTACAAAAATGCTTTCCTTTTTTCAAATTTACGCATCCGAAGACATAATGTCTACATTTCGTACCATTTTTATTACTTTCTTTACTACTTGTTTCACTTCCAATTTCAACTTTAATAAATAACCAGTTCCTCTTTGTCTAAACAACAAATTGGTAAAAAGAATAGTAACTAAGAATTAACTTTTTTAAGTTGTTTAAAACTATACAGTAGCACATATAGCATACAGGAGTTAATTAATTAATGTATAATGTCCTTGACATTTCTTCATATATATCAATGCATTTTGTTTTTGGATGGCGAAGAAAACTTTTGTGCCTGGAGAAAACCACTGACCAGCAAACAGACAAACTTTCTTAAAAAAGAATACGTCTCAGTGGGATTTCAGGCAATAAAACTTGCTGTGGACTTAGCTGTGTGCGTTATACAACAGGTTTACCATAAAACAGTATTTAAAAAATTGACTTTGGTTTGTGAAACAAAAGGCCGAAATCACCAGAGGAATTCATGACTAAAGTAAATGTACTTTATCTAGCGGTAATATTATTTATGCGATTTTCTGCTAGATATGTTTATAATACAGTGATACAATTATAACCTTGCCTTCTAAAATGTGTAGTACTTGTTGGCTAAATGTCTCGTTCTTACTTACAATTGCAAATTCCGATAAATATAAAAAATCAATAAACATAACACATACTTATAATTTTAATCTCAGATAATGATAATAACAATGTTATTTCATTATACCTACTGGCAACTATAACAGAATTTTCTTTTTATTCCGTTGTTCAATGATTATGAAATTTGGACAAACAGGGGAACTTTTTAACACTTTTAAATGGAAATAAATAAAAAAAATTCCGCTCCTCATTACTCGCAGAACACAGGAAAAGTTTTTATGAGGCGATTTTGAAATATATAGCAAAAAATATTGTTCTAGCCTCATATGTAATGTGGAGCTTTTATTTTGAATGTTCATAATTATTGTATTGTCTCAACCATGAGAGCTGACCGTCATATTTCGATCCTTCAGTATAAACTGAAATCCATTGACGAAGTTCTTATCTTATTACAGCAGGAATCAACCTTGAATATTATCTTTAATGACGGTATATTCCTTTTGGTTTTTGCTTCTTTACGACTTTTGTTTTACTTTGTGAGATCCAGATTGACCTCTGGTTTATTAAGAGTTCAAGAATAATTTGTTTTGTAATAAGATCGAGGTTTAAACCCTCAAATTTTAATTTTAAATAAACACCTTAAAGTTCAATAGCGTTGACTTTTTAATTTTAGAGGTCTTGATAAGGAGGGCTAAAAATAAAAATAAAATGCCGAATTAGATTGATTTGCATGTAATTTTGTTGCAACTGTAAAGATTCTAAAATGTAATGGAGGTACATTTAAATTGTCTATTTGAGACATTTTAAAAGTTCCAAAACAAACCTGTATACCTTGAAGATGAATTTCGTTAAGGTTTTTTAAATATGATTTGCGAGCAGATCCAAATATAACGAATTCATAATTGATTTTTGAATTAATAAGCGATATGTACAAAGGAAGTAATGTAGGTTGATCACCACCTCAATTCGTTTTGGATAAAAGTTTTAATTTATTTTACGCCTTTTGGCATAATTTCTTTTAAATTTTTGTATAAAATTTTATATGCGGGATAAAACATTATTTGAAATCAAATAGCACTCCTAAAAATTTAGCTTCTTTTACAACTTGAATAAGGCGTCAATAATGTACCGCTCCGGGCTATTATGCATTTTGCGTCTGTTGCAAGAAATTATGCAATACGTTTTTCTTTAAAAAAAAAACTTAAAATCTTTTTCCAATGAACATTTTTGAATTTTTTTGAGGCAAAGCTTAAGTTGCCTTTCAATATCATGCATATGCGTCCCTCCGCAAGATATGCCAAAGTCATCATCGAAAAAAAAGACCCATCTATATCATTATTTAACACTTTATCTAAGCTTTTGATTTTTATACAAAATGTAAGACATAAAATACTTCCCTGGGGACACCCATTTCATGATTAAAGGTATAACAAAGGGTTGATCCTAACCGAACTTCTCGATTTTCGAAAAAAGTTTTTAATAAAAAGAAGGGGTATGACCTCTTAGATCCATATAGTGATAATCTTAAAGAATGCCGTATTTCCTAGTGGTATGATAAGCATTTTATGTCAGAGAATATGATGACCGGATGATGTTTATTGATAATAATCAATGACCGACCAGGCGAACTGAGTGATTTAAAGTTCTCCTGCTGTGCATGAAACCGCATTGAATATGGGTTAGAAGATTGTTAGGCTCCAGATAATAGACAGCAATTTGTTAATCATTCTTTCCATGGTTTTACAAACACAGCTAGTTAAAGCAATATGCCTATAAGTAGATTGATCTTTACCAGGCTTAGGGATAGGAATAATAATTGTTTAGTGTCAACATGATGAGAAAGTTTCACTCTGCAAAATATTATTAAAGATATCTAACAGAGTTAAAAAGCATTAAGGGTGCAATATTTTAACAAAATGATAATGCTCATCATCTAGATCAAATGCCGTGACATGTGTTTTGGATAGTGCGTTTTGAAATTCTTTATACGAAAATATATCGCTATATTCCTCAGAATGCTTTTCATTCTAAGATGTAATTAGATTCAAATAATCTTTTGATATAGTCTCAGTAATTGTGTTAGAAATGTCTTTTCAGGCAGTAAAATTGTATAATTAATTTTCAGGTGTTAAACATTATCGGAAGATCTTTAAACTTTAATTTCACGCACCATATTCTAAACTTTGTTTAATGGAGTTCGAGAATTGATCTTCGAGACATATTTACTCCAAGAATCTCTTCTGCACTTTTTAGCAGTTTTTTCAAGCTTTTGTAAGAAAAATACGGAGCAATTTTTATATTGTCTCTCGGTTTGTTTCCTCTAGTTTGTTTTTTCTAGCATGTTTGTATGGTTTTATGCTTTATGGATTCAAGGGTTTGAAGAGGTTTTAGGATTTCACGTATTAGCAATATCTATAAGGACGTCATTAAAACTCTGAATTTCATCATTTGCAAATCGCTCGACAAAATTCATGCTGCACAGAGACTGTGAAACTGATTCAAATCAGCTTGATCAAAATCTAGGGATAGAAGCATCATTTGTCACAGATGTATAGTTCATTATAATTGGAAAATGGTCGCTTTTTTATTAATCGTCATGAACTGTTCACTAGAAACTGTTAAAATATCTGGATCAAGAATTGACAGATCTATTGATAAGTAAAAACCCGTCACATCAGATAAAAATGTTTTGGATTTATCATTCAATATACAAAGACTGTTGTTAAAGTTGTTGTTTCTATCCGTTGATATACCGATTGTTTGTTAGAAATTTTTTTTGCCAAATATGTTGGCTATAAAAAAATTAACATTTTGTTGATGGTATCTTCATTATATTTTTTTGCAGCCTGTATTGTGTTTTACAAAATAACAAGAATCCTTGTTTAGCACTAGATATTTCTATCTTGGTTATCCGTTTAATAGTAAATTAAACAATAGTAAATGATTTGTTAGAAATGTTACAATTTGTGTCAGAATTACTGATAATGATTTGGTACTACACTTAAAGGAACCTGCTATATATATTTTCCTGTATGGTGTTTTGTTAAGTTTTGAAATCCAATACGATTAAGGCAGGTCAAGGTCTTCAAGGACTCCCCTTTGAATGGAAAGAACTTTATCTTTATTAATTAGTGTTGCTATAAGAAGGATTCTCCGCTATACTATATAAATCAGGCTCCTTAATACGACATTCAACAAATATTTTATTACAAACAAAAAAAATCTTGTAAGAAGCTTCATCAGATGGGAAAATAACATACATGTTATGTATGTACGTAAAGATTGCAGAATTCTCAAGGTCCCTTAGCACTAAAGAAAGTTAAGAGAGAGAGAGAGAGAGAGAGAGAGAGAGAGAGAGAGAGAGAGAGAGAGAGAATTTTTTTATGAATATGTTTTTTCATGTGCAGATGAGAAGGGTGCCTAGAATTTCCAGTCTAATGAGCGAATTTTTTTATGAATATGTTTTTTCATGTGCAGATGAGAAGGGTGCCTAGAATTTCCAGTCTAGTAAGCGGATACATCACCTCAAACCGCCTAGATGGCACAATGTTTTGAAACCCAACCTGAACCCAACCCAATCCTGTACGGAAAATAATTCTTGAGAGGGGAATAAATCACCATAATTCCACCTCCCTGACATCTCACTGCACAAATTCACCCCGGCTGTCCCAAGTGGGATAAAGTCTCTCAAAGTCTTTCAGTTTATGTTTTTTACTACATACGTGAATATAGTATTTAATCATTAAGGTAAATCAATTTAGAATTTCAAAGGGATTAATTTGTTTTTGGATTCCGAATAAAACGATATTTATCTTGTTTTCTATACTCACGTTACACTGCTTTTTACTTGAACGATAAAACTGTTCCATATAATTATTTTAAACATACAGTCAGAGAATATATGTTGTATAGTTTCTTTTACTCCCCTACAAAAAGTGCACAATTCAGTTTTAAGAACCTTGCATTTCATTCATCCACTACTTGTATTTGAAGTTTTGTATCGGTAACTTGAAAAGTTAACTAATATGCATTTTTCCAAAAACATATGTAACTTTCAAAGAAACTAAATGTACTCTCTCTCTCTCTCTCTCTCTCTCTCTCTCTCTCTCTCTCTCTCTCTCTCTCTCTCTCTCTATCTCTCTATGGGAAATCTTTATCTGTATTGTTATATATTTATAAACTCAGATGTTGATATAAATCCTGGGGCGTCAAAACTGACATTTGAGACGACTCAAGATATAAAATTAACATGTAGCGTCAGAGGAAATTACGGAGGTGTGGTATTCCGTTCATGGACACAGAAAATAGGATCAAGATTGATACGGATGTTAGAAAGTTTCAATACAGACAATGAAACTGTTGTCAAGATACCATACAGTAGTTATCAGGATGTTGGAAAATACACTTGTTATGTTTATGATAGAAACGGAATTTTCCTGAAAAGCAAAGATGTAGAAGTAACAGTAAACGGTTAGTAATAGAAAACCAAAAATTTATGAAATACATTAAATTTCAATTAATGATTTGGTACCTAGGAAAGCACTATACAATTCTTAAGTGATTTAATGTGGAAGAGTGAATGTTGAAAACCCGAATGAAAGTAATCCAAAACAAATTTGAAACATACGAAGTATTAAGTTTAAAAAGCAAACACAACTAACAATTTAAATACTAGAAAGAAATTTAATAAACTTACAAAGTAAGACAATAATGATTTGTCGATTTTCAAAATTTTGACTTTTGACGAAGAGATTGAAGAACATTTAAATGGTGTATTCAAATCCATCGGAGAGTTCTCAAACGTTTTACTGAATTTACATCCAGAAGTACGTAGAGTATCAAATATAAAGCAAGTAAAAAAAATCTAAATCAAATTAGTAAGTAAAAAGTGCAATAAATCATCGTTAAAATTTTTTGTCTTTATGATTACAGATAAACCTGTGATTACGGAAACAGTTATAATTCAGGAACGGAAAGGAAACGTAGAAATTATAGTTGAATTTTATTCTGTTCCAAAACCTTTTAAGGTAGATTGGATCAAAGAAGGAGCAGTAGTTTCTCTTAGTGAAAAATACCGGCAAAGTAACACCATCGTACAAATTACATTGACACTACATGAAGTAAGAGTTCAACTTACAGGTTACAGGGCTAAGCTTACCATCACAAATGTAACTGATCATGACTTTGGAACATACGTGTTAAGAATTGAAAACGCTAAAGGAATCTCTACACAACAAGTTAATTATCAACGAAAAAATCAACAAAAAGGTAACTAATTCTTTTATTTTGTATAGAACTATTATAATGTTTTCCATACAATTTTGGAACTTTCAATTCGTTAATTATCAACTGTTTGGGTTGTGCTTTTCCATCATTCAAACTTATGTCCCTTAGTGTCACTGATGAGGAATGATGTTTTCAAAATGTGCACATATGGAGCATCAAAATTTAACAGATATTTTTGTTTTTAAGCTTCCTTCATTAGTAGTCGAAAATTTTATTACATAAGAAAACAATTAATCTTGCTTGTATTAAACACACAAATTCTTTATAAAGCAATACTGTAGATTTATATAATTCTTAATATTTTTTGGATAAAATTTAATGGTTTAGACATTTCAAAAAATGTTATTGGAAGACAATTTTGTAGAATTGAGTTTTGTGACAACAATGTAATTTTGTGTTTTTACTTAGCCATAAAACTAGCAAAATTTAACCCTCCAACCAACCACAACTATTAGTAATTTTACAATATTTAGATATTTATTTAAATACTTTATTTCGAATATTGTTTACACTCTTATAATGTTTGTTACTAAACATCTTTACTTTTACCAAGGTTAAGAATGGCGAAGTTGATAAAAAAATGTTAGCAGCGTTCCTATTATGAGTATAGGTTCAAAGAAAAAAATTGAAAAAAAATGTTTAATAGAAATCACCATTCAGGATCACCTCCACGAGGGTATCCTTAGTTCAGTAGCCAATACTACAGTACTACGTGCTATCAGAAAATGTACCATACCGTGTAGACAATTGATATACATATATGGCACATGAATGATATATTCAACAATCACTGATTTGGAGGAAAAGATGTTAGGATATATCACAACAAACTCACTGAATAGTATTATACGTTGTATAGATTGACATGTTTCAAAAATTTCTAACCATTTACATGTGCAAACTAAAATGACTTCTAAACGTTTTATATGATCATTCATCAATTTTTACAATGCAATTACAATTCCTATAATGAACTCATTGTAAAAATCTGAAACATTCAGCAAAGAACCATATTTTTTTCACATGCTTTGTGGGTATAAATACAACTAAATATAAGATAAAGATCTCATTATCTACTTTGATCAAACTATTTTAACATAAATACATCGCACTTTACTTTTAATAAAAATACATTAATATTGGGAGAAAAAAATAATTGAATAAATTATTTGTTTTTTTTTATTATTATTTTTTATAATTAATATATTTTGGTCATCTGCATTGCAATGTCTTTTCATCTATAAGGTACAGCGACGTTGGAATTATTTCATGTTCGCATGCTCGTGCACAACAAAACATCGAACAATGATGTTTCGAATACCTACATCTATAAAAATTTGGATGTAAACAAACTTAACTTTAAACAGCTGTAATTTCACAATCAATTTGAAACTTTGTCAAATCGGAAAAAAAATGAAATGTGAAATGTTCTTTTCTTTTTAACGCTTTTTAAACCGCTTATTGCGTCATTTTATCAACGAGTAAGCGGGGCTTATCTTGAATGAAATTTTGGCTGTTCCCAAACTTTTTTACTTTCCCGACAAATTTGGTATTCAATGATTTTTCTTTCTCCTTTGTATAACGCAATTGAGAGGTTTGTTCAAATAATGATAGGGGGAATATTGTAAATTTAAGAATTGATTCAATTTGTTTTCCTGGCGCATCAAATGAACCAAATTTTAAATACTTGCAGTTTATTACATGTACTGGTTTTAAAATATTGGTTATCTCTTGATGTCCCGGAAATAAAATAAGACAATTCTATTTTTTTTAATTTCATTTATTAAACTTTTTATAACTCCTTGCTATTTTTCGTATTCTTATTTTCTTATTTTTGTATTGTATGCAGTTTATTAATAAAAACAACTATAGTACACACACACACACACACACACACACCATATATATATATATATATATATATATATATATATATATATATATATATATATATATATATATATCATATTTATTTTTACATCATATTTTCTTTTTATGAATTGTCCACAATAGGACAAAAAGAAGAGTCCAGTGCACTTAATTCTACAGTAATTGGAATAGTTATTGGTGTATCAGTAACTGTTGCTGTAACTGTAACTATTGTTATAGTTATCTATTTTGCTCGTAGGAAGAGGACAAATAGTAAGTTATAATAAAGCATAATGGTAAATATTAAATAAATACATCTAAATTTAGAAAATTTTGAACACAACACGACTTTGTTATTATGTACAATATTTTCTGTTAACAAGTATATCTAATAATCATCATCACATAATGGGATTTTAAAAAATAAATACATAAATAAAAAAGGTACAAAGACTATCAGAACGTGCCACATACATAACCAATAAAGCCTTTAGAGAACCCAGTGTAATCAGAACAGGAGTAAATAAATCACTCTAAAATGCATCGTTTAGAAAATAGAAAAACAGGATTTCATCAAATACATTTCGAGTTTAAAAATGAAACTTTTATTCAGCATTTCAGTTATATTTTACACTATATTAAATTATCTAAAATTGGTAATTAGAATATATAATATTCATTGCAGAAAACAAGAACGAGTCTGTTAAAATGAATGAAAAGTGAGTATTTTTTCAATATGTTTTAACCACTTATAAAAAACAGGTTTCTAATTATATTAATCACAACTTTACCTTCTTTGTTATATTAATCAGTAAAACCTCGGAGTCTGAAGTTTGTTTTTAAATAATGCTACTTTTTATATTTTGTATAAGAAAATTCCTTTTTTCGATTATTCCTCAGTTTTATATATTTATTGTTATTTAAAATGTGATTTCATCAAGTCACACTATTTTCTGTTTTCGAATATACAACGTTACAGTTTAATAGAAACGTTGAAAAATATTTACTTTATACTTTTCCAGCCAAAACACGAATTATAAACTACATAATATGTAAAGTTTATTTTCAATGCTCGTATGTAATTTTAAAAATATCTTAAAAGTAGATTCAAGATGCCTGAACTAACAAACAAAACAAACTGGTAGTATTTCAATAGTAGTAAAAATTTTACAGAATCGAATCGAAATACGAGGAGCTACAAGTCAGAACAGCTCAACAACCTTATGATGTACCGGAAATTGAAGGTATTAACAAACAATTTATTTGTTTCTCTTTTTAATCTCATTACAATCTGATATTTAGCAAGTTTAAAATAACATTGACCATTAGGATATTGCGTTTATCGCCTTGCAATAATGTCGTTTTCTAAACTTGCAAAACAAGTTAAAAATTTGATTAGTTTAATGGTAGTTAATAATTTTGTTCTCAAAGCTTCATTAAATTTTTAATTAGATATATTTTTTTCCGATTTAACAAAAATCAATTTATTATTCACACGTGCTAAACAGGTTATTATATTTATCTAAATTGTTAATTTTTTCAGTTCTGAAGAAGATAAACATGAATGCCGTAGGGTAAGTAATCATTATTAGCTCTAAATACCATTCAGCAAAAAATAATTTGCTTGTTCAATATAATTTTAGTTGAAGCTACAATTTTTTTTAAATTTCCGATTCACTCTTTATTTTTATGTCCTGTTTTAGCCTTAAAAGAAAAATCTTTTTTAGGTTTCAGTCTCCAAAAGCTTTTTTACCCCGTCTTCAGTCTGCTTTATTGCAGATTTGAAAGAGTAAATAACTTTAGCATATCAAAAATGCTAACTGGATAATTACATGTAATTTAAATTTAAACGTTGATAATAAGCTAAATACTTTACAAAGTAAGTAAAGCTTTATTACATCAATTTTTCGTTTTCCTTCTACTATGTTCGTAAGCTTTAATAAATTTAAACACGTACCGTAAAATATCTAAATATTTTTTCCAATAAATCAAACAATTAGCAAATCAAAATGACACGCTATACTATTGACGAAAGTTCATTTTCCTTTTGTTTTATATATGTAAGTTTGTAGATGTTTTTTTAAACAAAAATAAACAATTTTTCTCTCTTGAAATAATTTAACTATCTATTAAGCATTGAGATATTTATAACTAGTGTTTGTTAGTAATAATTGGTCTATTTAGTGACAAAGATCAAAATGGTCACTCCCAGACACAAGAAGATAAAGCAGAATATGAAGAAATACAAGAACGTGGTAATTGAGTTTTTTTGTACGTTGTGGATTTGCTACAACATAAAATGGGAAATACATACTATGTTAAAAATATAAATTTTCTTTTGATAAACTTATTTTAAACATGACTTTCAGCTTTCCTAATTTTTGAAATATATTTAAATTTAAGGTTTATTTCCCTATGCAAAACATTCCTTAACTTGATTTGATTAATTTGATTTTGGAACCTCTAGATTCATTAAATTCCAATTCGATTATAAACTTAATTTAACAAAATTAAAGAGGTATTTGTATAAAATATTTACTATCCCTAAACGGGTACCATTGCAAGTGGAGTAAACCTCCCCGAGGATATCCATAACCCAGAAGGCAGTAATTTGTGCTATCTGAAAATGTACCTTGTGGTAATATTTTAAGCTGCCTTAATTTTTGAAATATATATAATACTAAGGTTTGTTCCTCATGCCAAACATTCCTTAGCTCTATTTTGATCTTTTTTCTTTGGAATTTTGAATCATTTATTTTCAATTATTAGAATTATCTTTCTTATCTATCACATTAAAATAAAACAGGGAATTTTTATATTCAAACTTTTGAAAGAAGTTTTTTCCGGTACTTAGTGTCGCTAATTAAGAATGAATTTCTGTAAAGTGCACATAATGCTGGTCAAAATTAAACGGATTTATCTGTAAAATATTTGAACGACGAATGAAAATAATAAACATTATGTTCAAATCTGTATTTGGATACATTTTAATCATTATTGAACAGAAAGTAAATACAAATTTATTATGTATTATTTGCATCTACTAGTGTGAAATTAAAATCATAAAAATAATAAATCAAAATAAAGTATAATTTATCATTGGACTACAATACAAAACAAAACGTAAGTCTCGAAGCATTTCGGTTTCTTTAGTTAGTAGTAATTGTGGATCAATAACAATCATTTAAAAAAGCAAAAGTATTGACAAATACCAGATTTTTTTAATCAAAACACTTATTGAGTTAATGTATTTTCTTCTTTCAGAAAATTCGACCTTTCAACCGAACTCTGAGTATGAAATCACAGAATTCAACTAACAATACTTTGTGAATTTTCCATGAATCTTGTTTTATAAGTTTGAAGTAATATATTTATTTTATAATTTAACAAACAAGGATTAACAGAGATTTAGAGGATTTCAAAGTATTTTGTTATAGTTGCCTTTGATGGATTTCAATTTTAATGTATGTTGGTTTTAAAATGTTGGCAAATACAATAACGTACTGTATCCAGATTTTATTCATGTATAAAAGTTAAAAAAAGTAAAATGTAAATGTTTTATAATCTATAGAGAACGAAACATTCTGGTGGATATTTTAAATGCATGTGTTACTGAAAAACTTGTTATAAGTTATAAAACAAATATAAATTTACATGTGGTTAAATTTATTAGATCAAAACATTTAGGATAGGAGCAAGTTTTATATATACAGTATTTTTGGAAATATCTAGGACTTGTATATCATAAAATTGGTTTTGAAAGTATAAAAGAAATTCTTTATTTGGCAGACATTTTTATCTAAAGATTTAGGTTTAAAAAATGATAATCGATATAATTTTACGTTTAGACAAAAACCTACCAGTTACAATTCTGTATTTACTGATTCAAATCTATATCGAATGTAACGATATATAAAAAGGTGAGTTTGTTAGTTATTATAGCATGATATTTTTAAATATATGTATATATAATTAAGCATATGTATTTCATATACTGAGTGTAATTTAGAAGCAAACGTAGTTGTTTAACTGTTTGTATGAGAATTTTGTATTGTAATATTGCCGCTATGATGTTGTTGATATGTAGATAATCCAAGTGAAGGAAACATTAATTGCTTTTATGAAATACTATAGAGTTCCTACATAATAAGTTGCTTTATCGCTCTTCTCTATATCTTCTTTTCTTCTTCACATTCTTTTTATTGTAACAATAAAAAAGATTTATCATGAATTATGCTGTAATGACTTTATTTATCCGGGTTACAATATTGTTTGTATAAAATACTAACAAATCATTTGTGTTTCCTGTATAAAACAGTAATGAAGACTAAAAATAATATAATTAAATTTTTTTTAGACATGTATTAGCCGACTCGTTTTTATTTGTCCAATCAGAAAATAAATCTTGAGAACATGTGCAATCGCATTGCTATCGCAGTTTGACTTAAAAAGACAGTCAATTATATATCGCTTTAGTTCTACATTTTTGTTTATGATTTATTCTACACTAACATTTCAAATATTTTGATTATTATGTATTGAGTTGTTTTATATACGTGTTTCGCAATTATTAAAAAAATATACGATCTATACCTTAAAAGTCTCAAACTAATAATTATTACCTTGTGTCGAAAGTTTAGCTGTCTTTATTTTTGAAATCTATTGAAAACTAAGGTTTGTTGCCCATCATACTACGCATTCGTCACCTGAATTTGGATACATACAATTTTAGAACATTAAATTCATTAATGTTCAAATGTGTTTGTACGTCAACTTTTTCGTCCCTAGTGTCACTTATAAGGAATTAACTTTCGAAATGTACACATATGGCACAGCATTATTTAACAGGTATTTTTGTTAAATATTTTAATTAAAAGAAAATCGCTTTATTTGCAACTAAATAGGATCTTGAAAAGAAACAACTCCATAATTAAATAGATGATGATAAAAACGACAAAAGACAAGGGCACATATAAAAACAAATCAATAAATGAATAAATAAAACAAAATAAATATAACTGTGGATATTATTTGTTGAAATATAATTAAAAACGACAGGTCAATGTATTACGTAGTTGTCATCAGTACTGCACGGAAATACAAAATCAATGTCACTGATGTAGGACAGTCGATCAAACGAACAAAGGTTATCTGCAAGTTACTGACTATCTGTTGTTCCTACTCACATTTGTGTATAAACTGAATTTTGCTTCCTCCTGTAAACAAATCATAATTCAGAAACGTATGGCCGTCATCACAATATTGTTGATAAATATGTAGTCTGTGTAATTTGTGCTATCTGAAAATGTACCTTGTGGTAATATTTTAAGCTGCCTTAATTTTTGAAATATATATAATACTAAGGTTTGTTCCTCATGCCAAACATTCCTTAGCTCTATTTTGATCTTTTTTCTTTGGAATTTTGAATCATTTATTTTCAATTATTAGAATTATCTTTCTTATCTATCACTTTAAAATAAAACAGGGAATTTTTATATTCAAACTTTTGAAAGAAGTTTTTTCCGGTACTTAGTGTCGCTAATTAAGAATGAATTTCTGTAAAGTGCACATAATGCTGGTCAAAATTAAACGGATTTATCTGTAAAATATTTGAACGACGAATGAAAATAATAAACATTATGTTCAAATCTGTATTTGGATACATTTTAATCATTATTGAACAGAAAGTAAATACAAATTTATTATGTATTATTTGCATCTACTAGTGTGAAATTAAAATCATAAAAATAATAAATCAAAATAAAGTATAATTTATCATTGGACTACAATACAAAACAAAACGTAAGTCTCGAAGCATTTCGGTTTCTTTAGTTAGTAGTAATTGTGGATCAATAACAATCATTTAAAAAAGCAAAAGTATTGACAAATACCAGATTTTTTTAATCAAAACACTTATTGAGTTAATGTATTTTCTTCTTTCAGAAAATTCGACCTTTCAACCGAACTCTGAGTATGAAATCACAGAATTCAACTAACAATACTTTGTGAATTTTCCATGAATCTTGTTTTATAAGTTTGAAGTAATATATTTATTTTATAATTTAACAAACAAGGATTAACAGAGATTTAGAGGATTTCAAAGTATTTTGTTATAGTTGCCTTTGATGGATTTCAATTTTAATGTATGTTGGTTTTAAAATGTTGGCAAATACAATAACGTACTGTATCCAGATTTTATTCATGTATAAAAGTTAAAAAAAGTAAAATGTAAATGTTTTATAATCTATAGAGAACGAAACATTCTGGTGGATATTTTAAATGCATGTGTTACTGAAAAACTTGTTATAAGTTATAAAACAAATATAAATTTACATGTGGTTAAATTTATTAGATCAAAACATTTAGGATAGGAGCAAGTTTTATATATACAGTATTTTTGGAAATATCTAGGACTTGTATATCATAAAATTGGTTTTGAAAGTATAAAAGAAATTCTTTATTTGGCAGACATTTTTATCTAAAGATTTAGGTTTAAAAAATGATAATCGATATAATTTTACGTTTAGACAAAAACCTACCAGTTACAATTCTGTATTTACTGATTCAAATCTATATCGAATGTAACGATATATAAAAAGGTGAGTTTGTTAGTTATTATAGCATGATATTTTTAAATATATGTATATATAATTAAGCATATGTATTTCATATACTGAGTGTAATTTAGAAGCAAACGTAGTTGTTTAACTGTTTGTATGAGAATTTTGTATTGTAATATTGCCGCTATGATGTTGTTGATATGTAGATAATCCAAGTGAAGGAAACATTAATTGCTTTTATGAAATACTATAGAGTTCCTACATAATAAGTTGCTTTATCGCTCTTCTCTATATCTTCTTTTCTTCTTCACATTCTTTTTATTGTAACAATAAAAAAGATTTATCATGAATTATGCTGTAATGACTTTATTTATCCGGGTTACAATATTGTTTGTATAAAATACTAACAAATCATTTGTGTTTCCTGTATAAAACAGTAATGAAGACTAAAAATAATATAATTAAATTTTTTTTAGACATGTATTAGCCGACTCGTTTTTATTTGTCCAATCAGAAAATAAATCTTGAGAACATGTGCAATCGCATTGCTATCGCAGTTTGACTTAAAAAGACAGTCAATTATATATCGCTTTAGTTCTACATTTTTGTTTATGATTTATTCTACACTAACATTTCAAATATTTTGATTATTATGTATTGAGTTGTTTTATATACGTGTTTCGCAATTATTAAAAAAATATACGATCTATACCTTAAAAGTCTCAAACTAATAATTATTACCTTGTGTCGAAAGTTTAGCTGTCTTTATTTTTGAAATCTATTGAAAACTAAGGTTTGTTGCCCATCATACTACGCATTCGTCACCTGAATTTGGATACATACAATTTTAGAACATTAAATTCATTAATGTTCAAATGTGTTTGTACGTCAACTTTTTCGTCCCTAGTGTCACTTATAAGGAATTAACTTTCGAAATGTACACATATGGCACAGCATTATTTAACAGGTATTTTTGTTAAATATTTTAATTAAAAGAAAATCGCTTTATTTGCAACTAAATAGGATCTTGAAAAGAAACAACTCCATAATTAAATAGATGATGATAAAAACGACAAAAGACAAGGGCACATATAAAAACAAATCAATAAATGAATAAATAAAACAAAATAAATATAACTGTGGATATTATTTGTTGAAATATAATTAAAAACGACAGGTCAATGTATTACGTAGTTGTCATCAGTACTGCACGGAAATACAAAATCAATGTCACTGATGTAGGACAGTCGATCAAACGAACAAAGGTTATCTGCAAGTTACTGACTATCTGTTGTTCCTACTCACATTTGTGTATAAACTGAATTTTGCTTCCTCCTGTAAACAAATCATAATTCAGAAACGTATGGCCGTCATCACAATATTGTTGATAAATATGTAGTCTGTGTAATTTGTGCTATCTGAAAATGTACCTTGTGGTAATATTTTAAGCTGCCTTAATTTTTGAAATATATATAATACTAAGGTTTGTTCCTCATGCCAAACATTCCTTAGCTCTATTTTGATCTTTTTTCTTTGGAATTTTGAATCATTTATTTTCAATTATTAGAATTATCTTTCTTATCTATCACTTTAAAATAAAACAGGGAATTTTTATATTCAAACTTTTGAAAGAAGTTTTTTCCGGTACTTAGTGTCGCTAATTAAGAATGAATTTCTGTAAAGTGCACATAATGCTGGTCAAAATTAAACGGATTTATCTGTAAAATATTTGAACGACGAATGAAAATAATAAACATTATGTTCAAATCTGTATTTGGATACATTTTAATCATTATTGAACAGAAAGTAAATACAAATTTATTATGTATTATTTGCATCTACTAGTGTGAAATTAAAATCATAAAAATAATAAATCAAAATAAAGTATAATTTATCATTGGACTACAATACAAAACAAAACGTAAGTCTCGAAGCATTTCGGTTTCTTTAGTTAGTAGTAATTGTGGATCAATAACAATCATTTAAAAAAGCAAAAGTATTGACAAATACCAGATTTTTTTAATCAAAACACTTATTGAGTTAATGTATTTTCTTCTTTCAGAAAATTCGACCTTTCAACCGAACTCTGAGTATGAAATCACAGAATTCAACTAACAATACTTTGTGAATTTTCCATGAATCTTGTTTTATAAGTTTGAAGTAATATATTTATTTTATAATTTAACAAACAAGGATTAACAGAGATTTAGAGGATTTCAAAGTATTTTGTTATAGTTGCCTTTGATGGATTTCAATTTTAATGTATGTTGGTTTTAAAATGTTGGCAAATACAATAACGTACTGTATCCAGATTTTATTCATGTATAAAAGTTAAAAAAAGTAAAATGTAAATGTTTTATAATCTATAGAGAACGAAACATTCTGGTGGATATTTTAAATGCATGTGTTACTGAAAAACTTGTTATAAGTTATAAAACAAATATAAATTTACATGTGGTTAAATTTATTAGATCAAAACATTTAGGATAGGAGCAAGTTTTATATATACAGTATTTTTGGAAATATCTAGGACTTGTATATCATAAAATTGGTTTTGAAAGTATAAAAGAAATTCTTTATTTGGCAGACATTTTTATCTAAAGATTTAGGTTTAAAAAATGATAATCGATATAATTTTACGTTTAGACAAAAACCTACCAGTTACAATTCTGTATTTACTGATTCAAATCTATATCGAATGTAACGATATATAAAAAGGTGAGTTTGTTAGTTATTATAGCATGATATTTTTAAATATATGTATATATAATTAAGCATATGTATTTCATATACTGAGTGTAATTTAGAAGCAAACGTAGTTGTTTAACTGTTTGTATGAGAATTTTGTATTGTAATATTGCCGCTATGATGTTGTTGATATGTAGATAATCCAAGTGAAGGAAACATTAATTGCTTTTATGAAATACTATAGAGTTCCTACATAATAAGTTGCTTTATCGCTCTTCTCTATATCTTCTTTTCTTCTTCACATTCTTTTTATTGTAACAATAAAAAAGATTTATCATGAATTATGCTGTAATGACTTTATTTATCCGGGTTACAATATTGTTTGTATAAAATACTAACAAATCATTTGTGTTTCCTGTATAAAACAGTAATGAAGACTAAAAATAATATAATTAAATTTTTTTTAGACATGTATTAGCCGACTCGTTTTTATTTGTCCAATCAGAAAATAAATCTTGAGAACATGTGCAATCGCATTGCTATCGCAGTTTGACTTAAAAAGACAGTCAATTATATATCGCTTTAGTTCTACATTTTTGTTTATGATTTATTCTACACTAACATTTCAAATATTTTGATTATTATGTATTGAGTTGTTTTATATACGTGTTTCGCAATTATTAAAAAAATATACGATCTATACCTTAAAAGTCTCAAACTAATAATTATTACCTTGTGTCGAAAGTTTAGCTGTCTTTATTTTTGAAATCTATTGAAAACTAAGGTTTGTTGCCCATCATACTACGCATTCGTCACCTGAATTTGGATACATACAATTTTAGAACATTAAATTCATTAATGTTCAAATGTGTTTGTACGTCAACTTTTTCGTCCCTAGTGTCACTTATAAGGAATTAACTTTCGAAATGTACACATATGGCACAGCATTATTTAACAGGTATTTTTGTTAAATATTTTAATTAAAAGAAAATCGCTTTATTTGCAACTAAATAGGATCTTGAAAAGAAACAACTCCATAATTAAATAGATGATGATAAAAACGACAAAAGACAAGGGCACATATAAAAACAAATCAATAAATGAATAAATAAAACAAAATAAATATAACTGTGGATATTATTTGTTGAAATATAATTAAAAACGACAGGTCAATGTATTACGTAGTTGTCATCAGTACTGCACGGAAATACAAAATCAATGTCACTGATGTAGGACAGTCGATCAAACGAACAAAGGTTATCTGCAAGTTACTGACTATCTGTTGTTCCTACTCACATTTGTGTATAAACTGAATTTTGCTTCCTCCTGTAAACAAATCATAATTCAGAAACGTATGGCCGTCATCACAATATTGTTGATAAATATGTAGTCTGTGTAATTTGTGCTATCTGAAAATGTACCTTGTGGTAATATTTTAAGCTGCCTTAATTTTTGAAATATATATAATACTAAGGTTTGTTCCTCATGCCAAACATTCCTTAGCTCTATTTTGATCTTTTTTCTTTGGAATTTTGAATCATTTATTTTCAATTATTAGAATTATCTTTCTTATCTATCACTTTAAAATAAAACAGGGAATTTTTATATTCAAACTTTTGAAAGAAGTTTTTTCCGGTACTTAGTGTCGCTAATTAAGAATGAATTTCTGTAAAGTGCACATAATGCTGGTCAAAATTAAACGGATTTATCTGTAAAATATTTGAACGACGAATGAAAATAATAAACATTATGTTCAAATCTGTATTTGGATACATTTTAATCATTATTGAACAGAAAGTAAATACAAATTTATTATGTATTATTTGCATCTACTAGTGTGAAATTAAAATCATAAAAATAATAAATCAAAATAAAGTATAATTTATCATTGGACTACAATACAAAACAAAACGTAAGTCTCGAAGCATTTCGGTTTCTTTAGTTAGTAGTAATTGTGGATCAATAACAATCATTTAAAAAAGCAAAAGTATTGACAAATACCAGATTTTTTTAATCAAAACACTTATTGAGTTAATGTATTTTCTTCTTTCAGAAAATTCGACCTTTCAACCGAACTCTGAGTATAAAATCACAGAATTCAACTAACAATACTTTGTGAATTTTCCGTGAATCTTGTTTTATAAGTTTGAAGTAATATATTTATTTTATAATTTAACAAACAAGGATTAACAGAGATTTAGAGGATTTCAAAGTATTTTGTTATAGTTGCCTTTGATGGATTTCAATTTTAATGTATGTTGGTTTTAAAATGTTGGCAAATACAATAACGTACTGTATCCAGATTTTATTCATGTATAAAAGTTAAAAAAAGTAAAATGTAAATGTTTTATAATCTATAGAGAACGAAACATTCTGGTGGATATTTTAAATGCATGTGTTACTGAAAAACTTGTTATAAGTTATAAAACAAATATAAATTTACATGTGGTTAAATTTATTAGATCAAAACATTTAGGATAGGAGCAAGTTTTATATATACAGTATTTTTGGAAATACCGAGGACTTGTATATCATAAAATTGGTTTTGAAAGTATAAAAGAAATTCTTTATTTGGCAGACATTTTTATCTAAAGATTTAGGTTTAAAAAATGATAATCGATATAATTTTACGTTTAGACAAAAACCTACCAGTTACAATTCTGTATTTACTGATTCAAATCTATATCGAATGTAACGATATATAAAAAGGTGAGTTTGTTAGTTATTATAGCATGATATTTTTAAATATATGTATATATAATTAAGCATATGTATTTCATATACTGAGTGTAATTTAGAAGCAAACGTAGTTGTTTAACTGTTTGTATGAGAATTTTGTATTGTAATATTGCCGCTATGATGTTGTTGATATGTAGATAATCCAGGTGAAGGAAACATTAATTGCTTTTATGAAATACTATAGAGTTCCTACATAATAAGTTGCTTTATCGCTCTTCTCTATATCTTCTTTTCTTCTTCACATTCTTTTTATTGTAACAATAAAAAAGATTTATCATGAATTATGCTGTAATGACTTTATTTATCCGGGTTACAATATTGTTTGTATAAAATACTAACAAATCATTTGTGTTTCCTGTATAAAACAGTAATGAAGACTAAAAATAATATAATTAAATTTTTTTTAGACATGTATTAGCCGACTCGTTTTTATTTGTCCAATCAGAAAATAAATCTTGAGAACATGTGCAATCGCATTGCTATCGCAGTTTGACTTAAAAAGACAGTCAATTATATATCGCTTTAGTTCTACATTTTTGTTTATGATTTACTCTACACTAACATTTCAAATATTTTGATTATTATATATTGAGTAGTTTTATATACGTGTTTCGCAATTATTAAAAAAATATACAATCTATACCTTAAAAGTCTCAAACTAATAATTATTACCTTGTGTCGAAAGTTTAGCTGTCTTTATTTTTTAAATCTATTGAAAACTAAGGTTTGTTGCCCATCATACTACGCATTCGTCACCTGAATTTGGATACATACAATTTTAGAACATTAAATTCATTAATGTTCAAATGTGTTTGTACGTCAACTTTTTCGTCCCTAGTGTCACTTATAAGGAATTAACTTTCGAAATGTACACATATGGCACAGCATTATTTAACAGGTATTTTTGTTAAATATTTTAATTAAAAGAAAATCGCTTTATTTGCAACTAAATAGGATCTTGAAAAGAAACAACTCCACAATTAAATAGATGATGATAAAAACGACAAAAGACAAGGGCACATATAAAAACAAATCAATAAATGAATAAATAAAACAAAATAAATATAACTGTGGATATTATTTGTTGAAATATAATTAAAAACGACAGGTCAATGTATAACGTAGTTGTCATCAGTACTGCACGGAAATACAAAATCACTGTCACTGATGTAGGACAGTCGATCAAACGAACAAAGGTTATCTGCAAGTTACTGACTATCTGTTGTTCCTACTCACATTTGTGTATAAACTGAATTTTGCTTCCTCCTGTAAACAAATCATAATTCAGAAACGTATGGCCGTCATCACAATATTGTTGATAAATATGTAGTCACTGTATCCAAACCTATACTAGGTATGTTTGACTTTCCGTAGTTCTTTGTTCCTTTTATTCTCAAAATTGACTTGTACGTAAAGGGCACAGCTAGCCAGACAGGACTCGCTTACCCTTCCATAGGTCACTTACAAAATAAAAGCTTGAAAAGATTGCAGAATTAGTTGTACACGTCAAGTTCCGCTGCACAACTAATTCTGCATTCTTTTAAAGTTTTTATTTTGTTTGTGTGATCCTGACTGGAAAAAGGACTATTTATTTATTAGAATTGTTCTACTGGTTCTAATTTCAATGGAAATTAGCTTAACTATTTCTAGTCTAGGCTTAAGGGTAAAATGCTACTAAACAATGGATCTGACGTGATTTGTTATGCTCTTATAATGCAGCCAGTTCATACAAGAGCTAAAACGATATTGATATTAAACCAGTTTTTAAATGTATGTAATTTACCTAAATTGATAATAAATGATAATGAATTTGTGTTTTCACTTTTCAGGATATCAACATTTTTAGTTCTAGAATTAAAATTGTTTTAATTTTTTTGACAGTTTCTTTAAATATCCTTTTTTCAGCATCATTTTATTGTTGATTTGACAATAATTAAAACAAGACCTGATTTTTCATTCTCAGACAGCATAAGTATCAGTTGTTGTTCAGTAATCAACTCCTCTTAGCTATTAAATTCTATGGCTGGAAACATAGAAGTAAAAACACAATTGTACCATCTTGAGAAGAAAAACTGTCGACTACGAATTATAATACATCATCAATAGATTATTGTTGGTATTATGAATCAGGAATTTATACATGCGGCAATTGATTTAAACAATAACATTATATGGCATTATTTTAGAACTTTAATTGATTTAGTTGTTAAAGGTACGACAAGGGAAAATTAAAAATATATTATACTTTTAGTAAATATAAAAAAGAGCATTTAATAATAAAACACAAACATATCATCCTGGTCGAAATCAAAATCATAAATATAAAGAAAACACTTGGGAAACCGACAAATTTATCTATACACGTGAACATCCATGATCAAAACGAGCCCGGGTGCTCCGGAAAGGTAAGCACATTCTGTCTAGCTAGCCACACGGGTCACGTGCAAGTTATTTTTTATGAATGAAGGAATAAAGAACTATGGTAAGGCAAATATATATACAGTATTAGTTTGGATACAGTGCCTACATACTGATCAACCATATTGTGATGAGGGCCTAGATTATCTAAGGATTTCTACATTCTTGCGTCAACAAATTAATTTATGCAGTTTGTTCCCCATCGTTGGAACAAGCTCTACCATAACGTATTAACTGTGAAACATATATACCATACGCATAGAAGCAGGAATATTACTGAAAAGAAACAGAAAGTCGTCAATAGAAAAATTGAAGTCATCACTTTTGTAGTATAGATGTAACTTTCGTGGGTACCATAATTGAGGTTTAAGCCCAATATATAAAGCAGAACATGGATAATCCATCGTTTCTTTTATTTCTTGAATAGATGGAATTCACATATTCTCCAAATTTGGTTTTACTTTTTACTTTTACTTTATATGTCATCTGCATATCTGCATGTGTAGTTGAATGATTTGACTACATTAATCTATTCAGATTTGACAAGGTTCTCTAAAGCTTAGCGGAATAGCAGCAAAATAATCGAACATAAATATGGGGTTAGAAATTTCCAATTGTATTTTTGATACTTTTTTGGAAACTTGATATATAATTTGTAACAATACCATGAACTAATATCATTTCAAATTTTATGCAATTCATATCAATTTCTAGGTTTCTTTAATGAAGATGAATTATTATTACAAATTTGAATCTAAGCCGGTTAGACAAGAATGAAAAACTATTTTTTATTTTTAAATTAATTGCATCGATGGACTTAATGACTACCTTTTACACTAATTTTATTTCAAGAACAAACTCAACTAGTTAACTTGTAACTTAAAAAAAATGATAAAACTTTATTTTCAAAGATATCGAAATATGAATTGGGCAAACAACTTTTACCATGCATGGTGCAACTTTATATATGTACATTTAGGCTTTTATTCACCAAACATTTTTTCTAGCTTTTGCATAATACTTGACAATTCTAGAGACATAAAATGAACGACTCTCATAAATAATATAATTGCTTTTAAAAACATCAAAAACAATTTTTGTGTCCTATAAAATTACTTGATAAAAACTAATATACGAAAAGACAGATGGATGGTAAAATTGTCTTGTTAAATTTTGTGCGATTACGATAAAAAAATAAAGGGAGGCACTACTACAAAATGTAAGTTTATTTTGACTTTTTACCGGCGATAAGGATTTCTATTTTGAAACTTAATTTAGAAATAAAGGGAAGCACTTCTATAAAATGACAATGAGGGTTTTAATTTTGAAACTTCTAACTTATAACACTTATGTGTTGGTTACTTTGTAAGACTTGATGTTTCATGTATACTTATGACTATTAAAATGGGCGTTAAATAGACATAGATACCTGTCATAAACGTTTTTTGTATATGAATACAGTTTAATAATGATAATACGCGAAATTAAAAACATATTTTATCGAGAAAAACGAAATACGCAACACGTGCGTCAATGAATTTTAGATATTTTTAACTAAGTATCGTCTCGAGAACTGCATTTAGAATATTGTCAGATTTATGTGTGTCTTAACTTTGAAGTGCAGTATAATGTATTCAACAATTCACAAATTAACAATATACAGAAGCACGACTTTGAGTTTCCGTTTTATCGAGAAATTGAAGTATGGCCGTTTTTTAATTATTTTAGTGTGTGTAAAAAATATCAGAAAAATTAAAAAAAAAAAAAACTTGGAAGCTTTTTAATTAATACCGTTCTGTATATGGATGCAGTTTAATAATGAAGATCAATTATTTTAAGGCACATGTATTGATTGTAACTCTTGTTTCATCGCAGGTTTGTGCTTTTGAACAATTATTAAATAAAACAATTTTGAAATACTGACATTGTATAACTTAAGTAGGTCAATTAAAAAGATAAAATATGCACTTTGTTCATTGTGTCTTTATAATACAACAAAACAACTAAACAAATACCTTCTTTAAGAAATATTCAGATGTATAATGTTTTCATAGTGTTTAGAATTTTGTTTCATGTAAAATATACTGAGTGTTCTATCCAACATGTGATTTTAGTTGACCTGGGGTAGAAACTTGTATCTATCAAATCAAAATAAAAAATCCAACACGACCAGTTAATTGAGGAATCACATTATGACCTATTCACTAGCGGTTTCATGAATGCTGGTAATTACCAGGTGAATGATTAAAGTATGTACAGTGTTACTATGACGTCATAATAGAAAAGGGGAGATAATGACGTCATGTAGATTACTCAAGTTAATCTACCCATGTCAAGCTTTGAATTTGAGTTTAAATTTTTGAATAAAAAATGTTTCCTTGCTTGAACGTTTAATGCTATCTGTGTCTATCACTTTATAAAAAGGAAATACGTTAAATAATTGATTTCCGAACACATATAAATGTTTACTAAGAGGAATCTGCCGAAGTTGTGTCTGTCTAATTTGTTGCTTATGTATTCCAATTCGTTCACACAGTGCATTTCCCGTTTGTCCAATGTATATCTCACTGCAGATTAAGCATTTAATGCAGTGAATCAGGTTTCTGCTTTTACATGTCATATTTGCATTCACAAATATTTTGCCTCCGTTTTAAAATTATTTCGCGTGAACATTTAGAGAACATCTAGATGTGAGCGGAAGTCAATCATTAACCGTGTTTCCTTTCTATAAAGTGATATGCATTTTTTATTTAGATTAAAACACAAAATTATTTATAAAAGAACAGGGCAATTTAAATATGTTGTTATCAAACCGGATCACGTAGCATCAATAATGCATTCTGCGTTTCAGATTGAGATTGTAAAAAAATGATATAGGTAAATAAGTTAAGATTCCTTTTTTTTTGTTCAGGTTTTTCAAATTGTAAAATTATTTATATCAATATCTATACTAATTAAAGGTGGTGTAGAAATCGCATAAAATGGTTCAAAAGAAATACCTTAATAATAAAAGGTTGCTAAAAAGAGAGTGTACTGTTAAGTTTGGCAAAGCTTTATAAAGATCATAGGAAAATCTGATGAGACAAATGTCAATGCCATGTCCAAATCAAAATCTAAAAAAGTAAAATCTTTGAAAAATTGCCAATTCAATTATTTATTGAACTTCCGTAAATAAAGTCAGCACAGTTTTTCTGAAAGAACAATAACCCACCGTCTAGCCAGCTTCATCCGACAGGTGCAAAATCAAACCTGAGAGCGAAAGGAAAATTAAACTAGAGGAAGACAAATGTATCCAGTATAAGTTTGGATACAGTGACATGATAAATTTATAAAAAAAATCTGATTACAGCCTTAAAACTCCCTAAGAGCCTTTATAAACCTAGGCTTGCAACTTCACTGAGTCAACAACTGAATTCGAAAAAGCTTGGTTCGTTGAAGAAAATCCCCATATCTGGAACAAGCTCTTTCATATCTTATGTGTAAGATTAGATTAAAAAAGATCACAATTTAATCTGATAATATATAATAAATAAATATAACCTCTAAAAGCCGCCATTGTAATTTTCACGTCGGCCATCTTAAAATGGTCGAAATTGAAATTGATAAAGGTGGATTTTTTTAACGTCCATTATCCAATAAACATGTCTACCAAAGTGAACTATTTGGCCATTTTTACTTAGCCGCTTCACTTGACGGTCAAAGGTCAAAGGCATCTTTTACCTAATTTTGTCATCAAATGCATTATAATCAACCTTTAGTTACCTGTTAACGGACCAGAATGTACTAAGAAAAGTGTTTAGACATGCAAACTGAATTAGACCTGTCCCGAATAGGTTTTGAAACTAAGCTGAGGGTCAAGTTTAAGACTACTTAGACATCGAAGCTCTTACTTGGAATTCGAGAAACTTGAAACATGAATCGACTTTATTTAATAACTTCTAGACCTTATATCGTTTAGTTACATTAAAAATATGTAATTTTCATGTCATTTCCAATTCTTTCAAATAATAGTTTCTTAAACCAATTTTAAATAAAATTGACTCAATCAAATGTTATTGCAAGGTCAGCTCACTAAACATAAACTCCTATGTGCCATGAGCGTATCTTGAATTTTATGGTTTTTGTTATTTTTCCCTATGGTATTTTTTCTTATGGCACATCAAAATTTAGCAGGTATTTGTGTTATATATTTACAACCCCTGAGCGGGTACCGCTGCTGGTGGAGTAACACTCCCCGAGGGTATCCATAACTCAGTAGGCAGTGCCTTATGCTGTCAGAAAATATACCATTTAGCAAAATTTTCAGTTGTCTTAATTTTTTAAATTTATTTAAAACTAAGGTCTGTTCCCTCATGCAAAGCATTCCTTAGCTGGATTTGGATTTATACAATTTTGGAACTTTAGATTAATTATTTTTCAACATTTTGGCTTAGTTTTTATCTATCAAACTTTTCGGCCTCTAGTGTCACTAATGAGAAATGGTTTTCCGAAATGTGCACATATGGCACATCAAAATTTAGCAGGTATTTGTGTAATATAGTTATATCAAGGAAAAAATCCAACCGTCTGTAAAAGTTCAAAGATCTGCTTTTATCAGTGGTAACAACCTTTAGAGTGTTTTACTACCCTCTATACCGCAGACAAACATAGCAGTCCCCTCATTTTATAAAATTGGTACCTAACCAACAGTTTGATGCAAACGACAAGAGAAACCCCTTTATCACTTGCAGTCGACCGAGGTTGAAACAACGATATTGAAAAAAGGCCGGAGGTCGGAAGACTAACACCTTATCCATTCAGCCGCTAGGTCACATCATCATTAGCAATCTGCTAATCTGGTCAAAGTTCCGCTCGTGTTTTATCATTGGACATTATCATTATTTAATTATCGGTATTAAGTTGTTTTATCTGTAAAATTGTGAGTTTCATTTCTGCTTATCTCATTTATTTAGGGAAAAACTGAATTATCAACTTATATTCATGTCTTTATCAATGTTTAATTGAAGCTATAAATTGATAAAGATTCATCTTAATAGAATTGTTTTTAACAGCTAACTGTTGACAGTGTTTAGTATGATTGAAAACTGATGCCCTGAAAAAATTTAATGGTCGTCATTACAATATATAGTTTATCAGTATGAATTACCTGTATCTAAAATTATGTTGCATATATTTGACGTCATTCTTCAATTTGATTTTGTGCATGACAGAGTTGTCTAGCAAAAGTTATGAATACCCTTGGAGAGTTTTATTCAAACAGCAGTGGCTCCCGCTCAGGGGTAGTAAATACATAACACAAATACCTGTTAAATTTTGATGTGCACATTTCGGAAAATTACTCCTCGTCATTGACACTAGATAACTAAAAGTAAATAACTTAAAAACACTTTGAAGTAAGTGCTTGCAGCGGTATTTTTAAACATGTAGTTTTCGCAATTGTGCGGTCACAGCAAACCAGTTATACTCGTAAGGTCAAAAGTTAGACCTGCATTGAACATAGATTTGTTTTAAAGAATTTCAATATTTAAAAAGTGTTTAAAACTGAATTTGCACATATGATAATCTCTTTATAATCTTTAAAATAGTGATTGGACTATAGTCTTCATAACGTCCTAAAGAATAAGATGACATTAATCCATTTTGCCCTTGTTTATAATGCCAGATTTATAATGCAGTTTCCAGTTTCTTAAAACAATGCGAAAGTGATGATACTTTAAATTCAAAAATTTAGCATTCACTCACAGCAATATAGCGTGTATGATTGAAATTGTCTCTCTATCTTCAGAGTCACGTTTAATTAACCATTGCTAGCTTTGAGATCATGATACTATTGACTACGGCGAGAACGTTTAAATATACATTCGAAATTCGATTATTCGAAAACCTTATTTTGAATCCTAACGGCCTGCACTATAGCTTCGGACTACGTAATTCGAATATTTGAACTTGACATTTTTATTAATTTCTTATGAAACAACTTTCACATATACAATTTAATAAAACCAGTATGCTTTCAGCTTTGCCGGTTTGAGTAATTGTTGAGCATTATGAAGACATGTTTTTACCGTAATTGTCCGCCATAAGCCATGTTTGCCACCAATTGCAAGAATAAATACTAATTGTTCAATTAAACATTATTTATAATCCCAAATGTAACACAGAATGAAATGCAAGTGTGTAGCGATACTTAAGTAAACCATCAGAAGAAATCAGTTGACCACGGTTGCAATTATCAAAAATAAAAAAGGCATCCTAACATTTAAATTTTTTATGTAGTCGAGAAATAAAACAACAAATTATTTGTTAAGTTACAAATATTGGGAGACGGTTTTACGTCTTATTCATAAATTACATATATTGATATTACTTTAACCGAAGCTGAAATTATTTGTAATCATAGAGAAGTTCTTTCGGTTTAAATTTTATTTTATCTTCCTTATTTGTTTTGGATTCTGAAAAGATACCCATAGAAAAAAAAGATATATAGCCGATTCTTCTACATTTTCTACTTAATCATTATCACATTTTAACACTTACTTAACAGTCGTTAAACAATACCACTATTGTCTTCAAAAAGTCTATTCTTCATTTGAGATGAAAAAAATTAGGTAGCAGGATATACGTGCGTAGCTGTACGGATAAGAAACGACTTTTTGATTATATATATTTTAAATTACAAAATGTGTAGATAGTGTTTGTCTTGCTGACATTAATCTTATATGTGTTTGCAAACAATTACTTATGTTAAAATGTTAAAGTTAAAGTAACGGCAGACAACATATTTATTGTGTTTTGTATATAAATTTCAACAAACTCTCATTTTTACCAATGGACACAAGTTGTGCGCTATGAAATGCTATTTCTGTCTTTTTATATAAAGCAACATTATTGCAGAACCTTGCCAAATGTAGACAGAAGACTGTCGAAAAAAAATTATTAAAGCTTAAAATCACAAGATGAAAAAAGCGAAAGGCTATATTTGAAGTTATGCGACAAACGTGAAAACTTATTGTTTTTACAGTAAACTTCATATTTGTATGCACAAATTCCTGCGGAAGGTGTTTTTCTTTTACAATTGAAAATTTGTTACACAAAGACAACGGGAAATGAATGCCTATGTATAACGAGACACTTAAAATTGTTGATCAGTATGCAGGTATTTTTGACAAATCATAATTCAGATTCCTTTCATTCTTAAATTTGCTTTTCCACGTGGCGAATGTAGCTAGCTACACAGTAGTCATGCAATTTGCTAGAAACAGCTGCCATGCTTTCCTGGTGCAAGTATATGTGTTAAACTAAACAGGCCAATTTTTAAAGTTTTTACATTACATTTTCTAATGTGATTTGGACAAAAAACTATTAGAAATTTAAACCTGTTCTCTTATTTAACTGTTGGGTTGCAAAAAGTTTGCTTAAATAGTAAAATAAAATTTAAAAGGCTATATATTATTCGTAAATTATTTGCTGATTTTTTAACTGAAATGTGAAACACTTAGAGCAGTAGTATATTTCCAAACGGCTATTTAATGAAAACAACGTCTTTATCATCTATGTAATGACAACTTATGCTGGAAACGACAACATAAATATAAAAAGACGTAAAATCGAACACTATTTAGAATAGCAACATATAAAAAACACATTCCTAACAGTTATGTTAATTTTATTAACGATACCAAATTAACAATGATATATTCCTTACTGAATAAACGCATCATGATAATTTCAATTGAATAAGAATAATTTTAAAATAAAGTAACGCGTCATACTTTGTTAAATTAAATAACAATGTCACTGATGAGGAATAAATTTCTGAAATGAGCACATCTGGCACATCAACATTTAACGAGTATTTGTGTTATATATGTACTACCCCTGAGCGGGTACCGCTGCTGATGGAAGTTAAACTCCCCGAGGGTATCCATAACTCAGTAGGCAGTACATTGTGCTGTCAGAAAACGTACCATTTAGCAAGATTTTTTAGTTGTCCTAAATTTTAAAATTTATCTAAAACTAAGGTTTAATCCCTCATGCAAAGCATTCCTTAGCAGGATTTGGAATTATATAATTTTGGAACTTTAGATTCATTACTTTTCAACTGTTTGGCTTATGATTGTTATCTATCAAACTTTTCGGTCTTAGTGTCACTGATGAGGAATAAATTTGCAAAACGTGCACATCTGGCACATCACAATTTAACTAGTATTTGTGTTATATATTTGCAATAAAGTAACGCATCATGTTTGATTTAATGGAATAACAGTGATTTAACAATAAAGTAACCCAATGGAATAAGAATAATTTTACGATGATATAACCTCAAATAACAAAGACGATATATAATACTCAATATCACGACGTTGTCCTATATCTAAAATTGAGATTTACATTGAAGACATGGCAATTAGATATATCACAATCCAGACCAATCGTATGTGTCATTAAAAGTATACATTATACACATAGCTTTTTCAGAACTAAACTACTTCTCAGTCTTATTGCTGAAATCTACGTTACGAGCAAATAAAAACCCGCACATAACAGGTTATACAAGTATCACACAATATTAAAGCGTGGAGAGAATTAGGTTTTACATAGTTTCTTGCCATATTAAAAAATACAAACTAGGTCAAAATAAGGAAGTAAATAATATAAAGTGAATGTAGGTAAATTTTACGTGTAACTGTCTTCGTTTACCCGATCAAATATGTAATTACGTTATATAGACCACAAAATGGAGATTGTTTTTTGTCTATGTTTACTTATTTTGCGTGTGTCTGGTAAGTAAAGTTCAATGTTTGTTTTTAATTTAGATCTCTTTTTTTTTGCCTTTGTAGATATGTTAGAAGATATGGTAAAAGAGTTGCATCGATTAACAGAGGATATACGGAAATATTTTTGATCTTATAATACAATAAAATATGGATGTCTTACTTTTTTTCTTTTGCTTGTACTTCTTGATAGATAGATAGATAGATAGATAGATAGATAGATAGATAGATAAATAGATATATATATATGTTTTGTTTTGTTAGCATGTTTTACAATCCCTTTACAATTTTTTATGAATTTAACTTTCTTTAAACACTTAAGTAGATCGGACAATTACAAGGAGTTTTTATTTACTTTGACTTATTTAGGTATAAATATAACAATACAAGGATCAAGCAAATATGTTGTACCAGGTAGACCTTTTACATTTATATGTATATTTAATCCTGGTGGATTGCAAGCAAAAGTACTCGTCCGGGATGGTGATTTTATTCAAGCTGTTCAATTAAGTAATGATGGGTCAAACGTATGTTATAATGTAACATCAGCAGCTACAATATGTGATTCATCACGGTGTTCCTGTTCACAGCAAGGAGAGATTTTCACAGCTAAATGGACATTATTGCCAATTGAAAGAGAACATACATGGAGGTGTAAGGAAATTAACGATCAGAGTTCATCGTTAACTTTGAAAGTAGCAGGTAATTCATTGCTCTAGCACCCAGTCCTTGATGGAAGTTCACGTCTCTAACTTAATTGGCGAGTTTTAAATCTTTTACTTTTTTTAATTTTGATTTGAACATGGTCTGGTATGTTTATGATTCATTTATCAGATATTAGGTTTTGAAATTTTGCATCCTTCAATACAAGCTAAAAACACAAACATAACAGACCATGTTATTATGAAATCTTCATCGCAATTTTAATTAGTTATTTTACATACAAGGGCCTTGTATAGAAATCATACTTCCATCACAGTTCAAAAATTTTTATGTCATCCTATACAAGGAAGTGGGTTTTTTTTAATATTTTTTATTTATTTATTTATTTATATTTTTTTTCTGAATTACACAGAATCAATTTTACACACTGCTTTCAATTTAACTTACATATAAGGTTTTTAAGTTGTTGAAAGGCAAAATACTTTTTTTTAAATTTTAATGCGATTAAAGATTCATAGCCACGACTACTTGCTTTTAGTTTTAGTGACTTCGGTGAAACTAATTGGAGTATCTTGAATACAGATTAATACCGTTAATGGACAAAACATTTCACTGACTTGTGTGACAGGACAGTCTCGTCCTCGATCATTCATACATTGGTACATCGGTACTGACAACTATACCATAAATAGTACATCTACAGTTATTAATGGACAAGATGGGTTGACATCAGTTACAAGTATACTGACATTTACTGTAACAAGGAAACAGGCTGATCTAGCTGTCAACTGTAAAGCGTATAACATTGATCTGAACATGACAGTTGAACTTGTAAACAAACCAAAACTTAATGTACAGTGTAAGTAGTGCTTAAAAACATAATCTATTTTAGTCTCAGTAAGTAATATAATGCCATTTTGGTTGTAAATACTCCAAAATTTACCTGTTTACTTTTCAAATATTAATTTTTATTTACCTTCAATATAACTTACCTTTACTGTAACTTGAATGAGTTTTGCGTGTGTGTGTGTGTGTGTATGTGTTTGTGTGGGTGTGTGTGTGTGTGAGCGAGAGAGGCTTTTGATATATATATATATATATATATATATATATATATATATATATATATATATATATATATATATATATGATGTTATATATATTTGTGTGTGTCTGTGTGTTTGTGTGCATGTATATCTTTCTTCTTATCTTTCCTTCCTCCACGCCTACATCGAACAAACCAAAAAGACGATCAATATTACTAACGAAAAATCTACACCTTCGATTGATGTTTCATTTTTTTTATCGCTAATATAATATGTCGTTTAACAAATGCAAATATAAGAATATGAAACAATTGTTTAAATAATGATAGATGATGTAAAATATTACTAGACTACGAAAATAAAGTGTTTTTCATGGCATAAGAAAATTCAGGTAATAATATTCATTGCTGATTAATACCTAAGATAAAATATAATTGTTATCATATACTTATTCAGTATTCAAAACCAATATCAAAATAATGAAGCCTAAAAAAATAAAAATAATAAATTAAAATCAAATTGCAATACTGAAATTGCTACAAAACTTGTAAAACATAAAAGACTTTCTGAAAATCCATCGGGTTTACTTCACAGCTGTGTTCAGATACATAAAATTCAATTCAACACTTTTCGTATCTGAAAAAAATAAAATATTTAACAAAAATTTCTTTGAATTTTTATGTGTACATATTTCGAAATTTCAATAAAGGGTGCCGAAAATATTAATGAATATAAAAGATTCGCCAATTATTTGAAAATTAATGAAACAAAAGTTTTATAAATCTAATAAATCTAATACAGCTAAGGATTGTTTTGCATCAGGGAAGAAACCTGTCCTAATTAAATCGAAAAAATTAAGACAGTTAAAAATTTTACTACCTTGTTCATTAAAATTTCACTATCATGGTGAATTATAACATTTTATGTAACGCGTTTATCTATGCGTACAAATAATTAGCCAGTTTTATTGATACGATAAATGTTTGAGCATTGTCTTAAATTGTTTTACCAGAAAGACCAATATAGAATATAAAACGCTGTGTTAACATTTACATCACATAAAATTTAAAAGTGTTCATTTATGTCCCTTGCATTCCTTTTGACACTTTATGCATTGTAAAAATCCGCCCTTTGAAAATAATCCCATTGACAACACTTCAAAAGTTTAAGATATCAAATATTTGTATTCAATGCAAATATAAAACTTTGACAATAAAATATTTTGACAAGAAACAATAAAAAACAGATATTTGAAAAATAAATAAATAAACTTATTGTTTCGATGCCGTCAAGCACAACGATTGGATACATCATCCTGAGATCATGAACACTGAAAATGGCTCCATTCTTCTATGTGTGATTAGCTGTTGCGGTATCCATTATCCATATAGATTTATAAGTTTTTAAAATTAAAAATAAATTAGTTTTGCCATATGTAAATATGTAATGTAAATCTAATGAGCACAATCTCTTTTTTTATTCATGTGTTCCGTATTTTTACGACAAATAAAGTTACTCTGCAATTATAGCATTAGTCAACGCGTCCGTTAAATAAAATGTATTCTTTTAAACGCGAGGCCAAACAGCACCAAATTTATTATAGGACCCTTACTTAACGAGCTCCAAATTATGTGAGAATTTATACAGACTGCCGTTACACGTATAAAATAAAAATAAAAATAACAGCTTTAATATTAGGCACATTAAGTTTCTTTGTCATTTTGTATAATAACGGGATTTGAGAATGAGTTATGCGTTTGTGGAACAGTCACGAACGCTTCAGAATCTGGAATTGCAAGATCTATCATAAATTTTACAGCGTCAAATTCTTTTAATGGAAAGCTATGTATTTGTAGTGCAACACATCCGGCAAGTGTAATTCAAAATGATTCGATACAAATAATTGTAACATGTAAGTAAAAACTCAATAAAAATTATCAAAAATGATTCCTTGCATAAGGCGGCTTTTTTCAAACGTAGGAAAACAATCAAACAGGATTAGGCCACATTATACTCTAAATCACGTTAATAACTATTTAAAATGACCTGACGGGTAAAGTAATGTTTGAAAAATTAATGCCAGTTTTAAATGTTATAAATGTAAACCATGCACATACGCGCGACCTGCTTTCGTAAGTGAAATTCTACTGGTGATATGCATGTTGTATTTATCAACTGTTCATTTTTAATGTATTGTTGTGTATTAGACATCAGTAGTGGTTTATTTAATGTGAACTTGCGACCCCTAAAACAAAATTGTCTGTTTACTAATGACAATTAAGAAAAATATGTTTATTTAAATACATAATAAATTGTTCATATTATGATAAACACAATGGAAAATTTCCAAATTAGTTTGCTTTTTCGGAATTTGGGGTTGTCAGTACTTTATTGCAGGTAATTAATAGGCAATTCGGTGATAATTGTATCCATCTAATTTATTTATTTATTTATTATTTATTCATTTATTGAGAGTTAATGTATTTTCCGCGTAAGAATTGCATATTTGGTTCAACGAATACAAGAAAAAAGTCACCAATTGATGTATTACTGAGGTAGGTGTATAATGGATCTTTAGCCCAAATTTAACTGAAATGCTCTTAAATAAAGTCTTCAGGTATAAACAAACATAACATATGTAGGAGATCATTCTATTGTTCTAACTATTGGTTTACAATTTTATTATATTAAGTATACGCATAAATAACGACAAATCATTGGTTAATTAATGTTGAATATTAGACATTTTATGTTGTATTGTAATTGCAGCAAAGCCACAGCCACCAAGGTATTTAGAGATTTTTGAAACTAAACACACATCGATTGTTTTGAAATGGGAACGAGGTTCTAAAAGCAACTTTCAACATCAATTTGTGATTATGGTGCAAAACATGGTGTCCAGTGAATTGAGAAAATATTTGATAAAAGATGATTTGAAAAAGAATAACTACTCTTTTGAAATTGAGGATTTGCTGCCTTCAACTACATACAAATTTCAACTTTACTCAACAAAAGAAAATGGAAACAGCAGCTTTCTTTCTCTTTTGGCTTCTGTTCCATCTGAATCGGAAGGTAAGTGATATATTTATCGTCGTGATAATTCAAATTTATTTATTTATTTGTTTATTTTTCGGGGGGGGGGGGGGGGGGGGTGGGGGAAATGAGCGATTGCAGTTTCTGAACTATGTGAAAAAATTGTCTTGATATAAGAAAAAATAATTCTACCTCGGATAAAAATACCATCACTTCATTCATTTTTTTTTATATTTCATTATTTTACATTTCAGACTGTCTTTGTGAATCAAACAACAGTGCAGAGGTCATAACCATGTCAATTATAATGGTAATACTCGTTGTTTTAATCGTTATTCTTATGTTTATAATTTGGAGAAGAGGCTTATGTAATAAAAAAGGAGGTAAATATCAAAAACCAAAATAAGTGATCACATTTTAGTCAAAAATTATGATCATATCCACCACAAAAGTATATGACTGGGATGTATGGTTAAAAATGAACAGAAATGACTTCCTATTTTATTAAAGAAGGAAAGGCTATCGTAGAACCGTTCTTCATGTTGCCAAATATAATCACAATTAAAATATTCTCAAATATTTTCCGTTTAAAATTTGTTAAACGGTTCCATTTTTGATTTTGATAGGTTTTATTTGTTAAAGTTTTGGTATACAAATTGGACCGTAGATAAAGTGTAATACGAAATATACAAAACGATTATCACTTGCGCACTGATATTTATTCCACAAACTGAAATCTGAATGTAACTTTGCTACTACTGCATAAAAGAACAATCACGCGATTTGTACTCCAGGAATTTTTTTTTTTTTTTTATGTATTTTTTTCATGAAACTGAATTTAAAATTATCGATTATTAAATTAATTACTTTTTAAGGAAACAATCAAAACAGTGATGTAAAACCAAAAGGAACGTAAGTAACATTTTAATTTACAAAAAATTAGATTTTACATCTTTCTATTAAAACTTAACTTAAAATATTTTCAACGTTTTTAGCATGAATTTTGAATTTTTGTTTAATTACTTTCTTATTTCAAGCTTACCATTTAGCTATAATATTTTCTCGCCCCTAGGGTCATTGATGGGAAATCTATTGTTGATTTGTGCACATATAACACATCACAATTAAGCAGGTATTTTTGTTATATGTTGGACTAAATTATGTTGTAACAGAATGATTCGAAACCTATAACAAATGAAACAAGTAATTTACATATGTACCTGTTCAAAAATTTTACTACGATAGTGAGCTAATTAAAATTTTGAATAACCATTAAATAGACATATATGTTTCTTTCTGTGTTCAGAACAAATTTCAATGATATTTCAAAAAATGACACAGAAACAAGAGATTATGAGAACATGCACACAGGTAAATCATTTATTCAAATTTATTACAATAATAATAATAATAATTATAAGAATAGTATAATAATGATAATAATATTAATTGATTTAATTAATATATATATAATAAACCATTACCATTATTTTAACCGGAGATCTGATGCATTTTGTACAATATAAACATATAAGAACGATATGTTTTATTAATATTCTTCTTTATGCCTTAAACATACTTTTCTGCCAAACATATCAATGTACCTTATCGTCCTACATTTTACTTATATTATTACCCATTCAAATATCAGCTGAGCAAAGGGAAAACTTACTGTTTAATTAATTACATATTAATGATTATTTTTTGGTTAAGTTTTCAATTTTAGATACTGAGGTATGACTTCTATCTTTAACGACTGATTGTATTTTAGATTCAAGTAAAATATTTTTTCTTTTCAGGTCATAAAACTCAAAGTAGAAGGTGATTGAAAACTAAAATTGTTGATTTATAACTTTTTTGAATATGTGAAATGATATTTTCAACCCTATTTTATTAATCAGAAACAATTGGATTGATAATATCACTCGAGAAGGCATCAACATATTTAAATGATATTTTTTTAATCGCTTTTTTAATTCCAATCTTGTTGTTGCAAATAAAAATTGTTTCTATTTGAAACTGTGTTAGAAATTACTAGGTGGTTTCATGCGATTTTACTGGCAGACGGTCAGACATGGTGGCCTACAGTCGGAACCAACTGCTGAAAATCAGCATACCTATCAGACTATAGAACATACAAAAAGTAAGTAAAATGCTTATTTATTTTACAGACACGTTTTCCCCCTAAAATTTGAACAAAATGATAGGAAAACTATGGAATATGTGTTCACTATAATTTGAGTTCCAGAGAATATGCCTCCTAGAATGTTTTCCATTATATTCGTGTATCTTTTAATTTCCTTGAAACCATGTATAAAGAGACAGTTATTAGCTTATCAAAACCACAATCATACCAATGCTAAAATCATAATTCAATCCATTCAAACAAAGTAAAAACCTTGATATCTTCCATTAAGAAGGTGAAGCCGAATGCTTCGGTAGGTCGTTTGTTGACTGCCTCGAACTGAGTGAAAAAATCTCGACTGGGGCGTACAGCACCATTACTCCACTCCACTCTTTCCCTCTATCTATTCAGGATTCAAAAATAAGCGACTAGATTAACATATCAAAAAGAAAACCAGGAATTGGCAGCAATCTCTAAACATTTCTACCTTTTGCTCTTGTCTATTAAGCACATCTCAAAATATGCCTAACGTTATTTTAAATTAGAATTTATATTATAAAAAATGTCTATTTAATTAAAATACAACGATTTATTTGCAAGAAGACCACTTTTTTGATGATTATATCATTATGTTGTTTCAGATCATGGATATGAAAATAGGACGATAAGGTAAATGCAATTTGAATTAAAGAAAAAGATAAACGAATATGTTTTTTAAAAAACAAATTAAAATTTTTGATATTATTTATTTATTCATTAATTCATTGGCATTTAAAAGCATTTTATTCAAATTGAATAGGCGGGTTGAGAATAGTCATCACTCTTATCATATATTACATAATACAAATGACATTTTTTAAAATGTTCCATGTAAAAACTTATTTCCAAATTTAATATTTTGTGAGCCAAAAAGATTTTTATTTTTTTTATTTTTTTTTATTTTTATTTTTTATTTTTTTTTTTTTTTTTCATTTTTTAATTGTGTTATTGTAATTATAATTTTGAGCTTAGTTTAATTTAGGTATCTTATTTTCAACAGAGATAATGACACATATGAAAGTCTTCAGTCTGGGGCAGCTGTTGATAATGAAAGTACATATCAAAGGCTAAAGACAACAAGTTAGTACACCCATTTCAATGTTGCCTTTTGATTACATTATTAATGTGCGTAAACCCTGTTTAAAAATTGAAACTAAAAAAACTAATGATTGTTTTTCCAATACCTTTATTTATGTCTTTTTCAATAGTTTTCTTTTTTCAATACTTTGTTCAATATTATTACCTATTTACTTAATCCTTCGTTTTAGACTTTAAAATCCGTTATAAGTTAAATCGAAAAGCTTGAATGATATAATTACATTATCATTTTCATTTGCTTTTTATTCAAAGGCATATGAAAAAAATCAGATATGTTGCATTTCGGTGCCTCTTATTTTTTTTAAATCTTTTAAAAGAATACTCATGTAATTAGTTATTTTTTCAGCCTTTTGATTGGAAAAATATATATTTTTTTTATTTCACTCCTACATAGATTGGTATGCCTGGGTTTTACTTTTTACAATATTTTGATATGGTTAATGGTTGTTTTTACAGAAACTGGCAATGATAATATTCCGATGGAGGCGTATGTAAATACAAGAAAGACTTCATAATATACAGAAAAAACATAACAAAGAACCAGTAAAAATACCGGTGACTCGTGCTTCTTGCATTTGACGACTAAGACGTGATTGAAGGATTTTTAATGATTTCATTTGCAAACACTCCAAAATGGAAAGCTCTGGTATATTGTCAACCAATTGCACGTATATTGTTATTTACACCTCGTAAATTATTAGTTTTAATTTACAAATATATGCCGTAAGAAATTTTTCTAGGTTTTTTTACATAAAAATTTAATTTTCTAGCCGTACTTTGATTTAGCAACTTTTCATTTAAAGACCAAGATACTTTACAATTCTACAACCTTAAAACATTTTTTTAATTGACCTACCTGAAAATGATTCTTTCTTTGTTAAATCAATTGTTTCATTATTACTGAATAAATCAGATACGAAGGTTATTTTTAATAAAGAGAAAAGTTCTAAACAAAGTAGTTAGGAGGAAAAACATGCAATAATAGTGTTCATTTTATGCATTTTATTTCATTCTCTGCAAGTTTAGAAACTTTATACATCCTGACCTGTTTTAGTGATTTAAGCAATTTATTTTTGCTCTTCTCATTACAAAATTGTTCATTTATTGGTTTTTACACGTAGTTGATATATGAAGAAGAAATCTAGATTAGGGTCCACAATAACATTTTATACAATTGACATGTTTAAAAATACTATTTCACACAACAGACGTTGTCCATAATTGTATACAGGTGATATGATCCATAATAACACATAATCGTTTTTATAAGTTGTATATATAAAGTGTAACCTTTTTAAGAACTGTTTTGTTATAATTGTATAACTATAGCAAGTAGAATATAATAAATTACATTTTTTGTTAACTGTGTAGTATTTATTTTTGTTATGCAATAAAACAATTTATAATATAAACGACTTTTTGTCAAGATATAATATAAGTATGTTATATAGAAGTTATTTTGGTAAACATAAAGAATATAACATTTAATTTTATTATGCATATAAAGTACTTCATTAGTCTTCTAAACATTAAAAATTATTTATTTGTTTATTTGTTTGTTATTTATTTATTTATTTATTTTTTGATTTATGTATTTATTTATTTATTTATTTACTATCATCATTAATATAATCTGCATTTTAAAGCTATTTGATTACTGTATACATGTATTTAAAAAAAAAACAATCCATGGAAAATGAAATGTCGCATTAGAAATAAAAAAATCATTTCAACTTTAAGTTGAACCTGCAATCTACCGTATCAAGTACTACGGCTACGGGGCTAGAATATGGAACTTTATTGTATTTACGACAGCTTATGATACGTAATAAACAAACTTTATACTAATTGTACATGTAAGACTGAGCATGGCCAAGAATTGAGTAAAACAAATCACAGTTATTACTGGTCGTTTTCATCGTAGGGAATAACAAAATTAACACATATTACTCTACATAATCCAGTGAAATTCACATTACACAATTGTTTTGTGGAATCATCAGGCGGGGACAACTTAAGTGTTTTAAAACTACCGATCAAACACTCCCGCGAATCGTCATCGGATTAGAAGATTAAAGAACTGTGTATATTAAGCTCTGTACGGCCACAATTGAACAAAATTATATTCAAGTGAAAGAATTTGAATTTTCATTGAATTTATACTTTTGAAAAATATTGATTGTTCGAGCGAGCGGAGGTATTTGAATTAAGCTAATTTAAGCTTTAAACTAGTATAATGAATTAAATGCGGCGAAGTCGTTTCTACTTTTACTTTAAAAAAGATAATTGCGACCCAGTGCAATACAGATCAGAAAATTCTTGAAACGTCCAGAAAGTCATCAACATTGCATTTTTTTATTTGATAATTCCTCTAATAGCTAATCGCAAGGCCCAGGAGTTTCTCCGATTTTGTAGTCTTAATTATCCCGCGGAAAAGTTTCGAATTGACGATATCACGCTCTCCCGGAAAAATGTTTCTTCATTAAGCATCTTCACTACGGCTATTTTTTCTTGTGAGTTTTACACCATATAGCTGATCTAGCTTGACACAATTTAAAAATATATAAAGTTTTAAATTAAATATAACTAAATGTCTAATGTACATGTGGATCTAGTATCATATTTATTTAATACACTCAAAACGTGTGCTTTCTTAACTTTTATTTCTTTATATTATTTATATAATGGATGTAATAGGTGATAATACATAATAATTATAAAATGTGAACAAATTGACTTATTTTCTCTTCCGATATGGGTGATTTTATATAACTGATGAAATTTACCAATTTTACCATTTTTTCTTATCATAAGATATACTAATTTAACATTTTAAATTAACTTGTGTCGTAAGGATCATACCCCTTACACGCAAAAACTTGATCTTGGTTAGGATGTTGGATTTCGCGTGTTTGATCGTGTTTCTATATTTACAATGCAGTCTTTTAAATGTTTAAACAATTACTTGGATTATAATGAATGGAGCGATAAAAACTTGTTTGTTTTTATTCAAACCTACAAGGTAACTCTTAAATGGGATATTTTGTATGTAACAATAAAAACAGGAATACAGTGTCCAAGTATTGCAAAATATTATAACAAAAACAACTACAAATAAAAACTCATACCGGTCCATGTCCAAATATTCCACTTAAAACCACTTCCTAAAGATGAAAAAAATAAAAATAATAATAATTACTAAACTGGTTAACCATTGTGTTTTTTAAAAATAAAATACTAGCATACTATAAAATTAACGAAAAAAATATAAACAATAACATTAAGTGATTATGATTGAATTGAACACTTTTGGATAAAATCACCGATGTTGTTTTCACTCGTACAATCCACTGACTTCTAAAAACCTTCTTAAGTAATTTCGCCATGCCACTTATGAACTAGTTTATTTTTAAACTGTATAAGGTAGTGCTTAAAAATATATGCATTTAATTTTAAAGATCGTGTACCGGGTCAAAACAAGGAAGTAAAAGAATTTATATGTAATACACAGTGAGGTCGTTAAATGTAGATTTTAAATATGAATGACCTTACATACCCTATGTTATATGTAGAAGTGTTATATAGATCATGGCATGGAAGTAAACATTTAATTTATGTTGATACAAAATAAACAGGTGTTTGACATAAGAGTATTGTTTTCAACTGAATATAATACCGTGTGACATACATACTATTTATACATAAAAAAGGGTTTGGTTTAAACACACAAAAATGCAAATTCTTAACTGCTTAGTACTTTTATATGTTTATAAATACAATTGACAACTACATGTTTTATCTCATATCAATAATAAAAATCAATATTCATTTCATATACGTTAATGTGTATATATGGAGTTAAAACAGTCAAGAGTATATATCACTTTTATCGAGACGTAACAGGCTAAAGGTGAAGGAGCAAAAATTTTGACTTTTGCAGTGCACTCAGGGCAATATGTAGGAAGGGTTCTTTAACGTGCGACGCCTGCCATGAAACGTGACATCGGTTTTTAAGGAAGGACCTTTTGACTTTCATTTCTTAGTGCCGAAAGAACAATCACTATCAAAGTTTTGGACAGACCCGTCCGGGGTTCGAACCTATAGCTATAGAATATAATTCTGTAATATTTAAGTATTTATTTTTCTTGATTTTGATGTGAAGGTTAAACACTTGATGAAATTGTACCATATTCCCTTATTTTATCCATTTCACCCATTCTCGTGCAGTATAAATTGCAAATTTATTACTTTGGATACAACGCACAAAGCGGTTGTTGTTTTGTGTTTCCAGGGCGATTTTTACTGAGACGTCTTTTGTTAGACAAAAGATGACAATGGTTAAATGTAATTATATACGATACTTTTTTTACATAATACATGTTTCCAACATCTTTCTGGTTGAATGGTAGAGTGGGAGGTAATTGGTTTCAATATTCTGCTCCGTCGCCTTTTTTCAAAATTAGGAAGGGTGGATATCTACAGGTGCAACATAAATTATTTGACAGGGTAGTGTCTATATTTTTTCCTCTGTCAGCTGGCATGTAAAATTTGTCCAGTCTGTGCAAATGACAAGGGGAACATCAATAATATTCACATATATACAAGCCTACAATAAATTGTTCTTATATCAATCCTTTTAAAACATTTAATTGTAATCGACATTGCTTATCCTATTTTGTTTTTCATTACAAAAAGGTATCTCTTTCTGTCCTTACTCTTGAAAAAAACGTTCTTTGTTTTACTGTTTAATGTTGCATTTAAGGATTGTTTTTCTTTTTTTTTTTTTAAATATTTTTTCGGATCACAAAGTGTATATAATCTTGTGGCGTTTATTATCTAGCCAAGGAAGTTTCTATCATATCAAAATCCAGATCGGCAGAGTTTCTGCCTTAAGAGCTTTAACTCAACTCATTTCACTCCCCATGCGACTTTCAAATGTTTCTTAGTTTCTTTTTCATTTTTCCAATGTCGTAATAACGAGATATTCAGTCGTGATAACCACATGCGTAGTTTTTGGAAATACATGTAATTTGTGCACCAGCACGACAATAAGTTGCAATGTTGGCATATTATATTCGTAATTATGGCATAACACTATAACGAATACTAAGTTGTAATCACGACAAGAGTAGTAGTAACTTTGAGAGCTCAGTTTTAATTGAGACATAAATAAATCATAATTATTAATATCTGTTTACATATTATTCATTTATCTATTATACGTTATGTAGTTATTTATTTATTCTTTTTTTTTTTTCATGTAAGACATGTCGTAAAGTGCCTTAATCATTTGATCCGGAACCAGAAAAATGAAATTCAAAACAATGTAAAAACACAAATAAAGTGGACCTTAGAATCTAAGAAACGTTATTGTTCATTTTAAACTGATCAAAATGTTCTTGATATAAAATTTAACAAACATACCAGTCCTTGTCCATAAAGGAAGTGAGGCCGGTTGCTCCGGAAGGGTAAGCACCTCATGTCTAGCTAGCTACACCCGTCACGGGCATGTCAATTTTGAGAATGAAAGGAACAAAGAATTATGGTAAGTCAAATATATCCAGTAGAAGTTGCGATACAGTGACTACATACTCATAAACAATATTTTTATTTATTCACCAGTTTTAAAAAGAAAACATTTTATTAAATTTAACACGTTGTTGATAATATAGTTTTAATAAAAATATTTGAGCGTCAATAGAAATTAAATAAAAATTAACATTTATAGCAAGAATAAACATTTCAGAAGTTAATTAGCTACATTTTACATCAGGAAATTGGATTTGTTGTCTATTTCACCTACTGTAAATAATATTTAGAACCATTTAAGAAACAACAAAATGTCTCACTTTTATCTATAAATCATACTGCCAAATATAGGTAGATATTTCCTTCTTTTTGGTGAGGGAGTTGCGGTATAAGAGTGGAGAGCTTGCAATTGTACCAATTTATGTCTAAAAAGGCAATAGTCCCAAGATGTGTTTGATCTTTTTACCTCACAAAAACAAAGTAGTACGTATCGCTATCCTAATGTGAGGAAGGTTGTCAGTTTGCCTAACTTTGGTTTTACCTGTGTAATTCGGTTTCATCTACTAGCTAAGAAACAAAAGGTTTGATATAAAAAGTTGAAGTCAAACATTCCATCCGATTTCAATGATTTGCAGATAACCTTATGTGATGTCTGCTTCTATTTATTTGAAGAAATGGAATTCTAAAATCTCAATATTAAGTAAAAACGTTATAAACAACACGACAATATCCTGTAACAGCTTGTTGTTTTGTTTTTTTTTTATGTTGATTAAAGTAATCAGCAACTTTGAAGCCTCTTTACCAGTGAGTCATTTATCTTTACAAACTTAATATAAAATTCTATGTTAGACGTGTGAGTGATCTTTTGTTTTCTGTCCTGTAAAAACAATATTAGACAGGTAAGCATGCTACACCTCGAATCAACAACGCACTTAACTAATCAGTCGATACATTGCCCTCCTAACGCTTTATTAGCAGTTTTTCATTTTTACATTCGATGTCTGAGCTTAAGAACATCCACTTTAACGACACGCTTATGCTAAAAGGTTTAATGAAAGATGATACTGTAATCCGTGACGATTTAGCGGAAGTTTTATTTTAGCGCAATTGACGGAAGAATTTAACCGCTAGAATAAAAAGATTACAACAGTAAGTGACTTATACTAACGGTCCCCCGAAATGGTTTGTGAGGATGTTTAACTGTTATTATGATTGAATATTATACCTCTCCCCTTCAAATAATCATATTAATGATTTAAGAAAAAAACTTTCTTTTTTAAACCGCACTAAATCAATGTATCGATCAAAACAGACAAAAAAATAAACAACATGTTTTATCAATCAGTCCAAAGAGTCCATTTTCATTTCAGCTGAAACAGAATGTTATGCAAAAACAAATAGTAACTGTCTGGCTTAATTGAGTTTATTAATATCACTTATCATCTGTTCACAGGGGATATAAACTAGTATTCATAATATATAAAGGTAGCTTATATAAGATTTATTATATTGTCGGGTGCAGGCGTAAATTTTGGGGTCCGAAGCAGGGTATGAAAGGAGCTAAAATTAAACTGCTAAAGTCTGTGTTTCCTCTGATAAAGATTTTGAATGAATTTCATTACATCTGTAACAGTTTCCGTGTGATTAAATACAGTACTTACTGTTTTAAAATGTTCTTTTTTTAACCTACATATGTTATACTTGGACCTTTCAAACATTTAAAGCCAACTTTAAACGAACGATGACAAACGAACAACGATGGGATACCCAGTTCGTTAAAAAACAAAAAAAAAAAAAAAAACAAAAAAAAAAACAAAAAAAAAAAAAAGAAAAAAAAAAAAAAAAAAAGAAAAAAAACTCACGTGACAAAGAATATATACGATAAGAAAAATCCCTGCTTTTAAACTAACTATACAATTAAATACATCAATATCGCCAATACAAACAATGAAAAAATATTGTATAATATGTGAATTAACAATTTTTAAGACTTAAGTAATTGTAGGATATATATACCGATAACTCACTTATATTTGAGATGTAAGCTATATAATCACTCAAGAATAATACAACCATCGTATACGGACAATGTGATATATTTAAAGATTTTAAATCTATATAAACTACACCAAACTATGTCAAAACTAGGAAGTAAAGGTATTTTTATAATACAAAGGGTAGAGAAATATAAAAAGGGTAATTTTTAGAGTTTGACAGTTAGTATTCATCCTATCAAAATATCAAGGCGATGTTTTAAATGAGGGTTAAAAATGGAGTACATCATTTATATGTGTTTATTTATGCTTTATGTGTCTGGTGAGTAGGGGTTTATTTCATTTTTTTATCTGATAATAAAAATTGTATATCAATTCCATTCTATCAAAAAATTAATTGGTGCAAATAAATTTCCATTTTAATACTGCCGAACTTTTTTGTTATGATGCTTTAGACGTGCAAATTTCTAAACGAATGTTATCGGACACAAATGTTCCAGTCCTTGTCCAAATATTAACCCCAAAAGCAAAGTAAAATCTTTGAAACTGGCTTATCTATTCAAACCTTTTAACAGGAAAGTTAGGCCGGACATTTGGAAGGGCTAGCCAGCTATACCCGCTTCGTGCAATACGGAATTGAATATGAAAGAAACAAAGAACGATGGAAGACAGATATATTCGATACATGTTTGGACATAGCGAGTTTTTACTTCTTAACAACATTTTAATGATGACCATAAATCTTTAAATCGCCTTAAATAGCGTAGATACTTGATATCCCTAAGTCAATAATTTATTTGTTACTTATTATCATCTTGGTAAAAGATCCAAGTGTTGGGAACAAACTCTTTAAAATATAAACAATTTTTGTTTTGCAAATATAAAAGCCTGGCATACAACAGTGGTTATTTGATATGCTTCATTAAGTTGTAAGTCATTCATATTCGCATGCAAATGTATGTTAGAACTGCTATTATTTATTTATTTATTTAGGTATAGAAATAACAATACAGGGATCAAGTCAGTTTGTTGCACCAGATCAACCGTATATATTGACATGCACGTTTGCTTCGAACGTCATTTCTACAAAACATCTGAAAAAGAATGATGCAATTATTGTTACTCTCCAGCTTGGTTTAAATAAAACATGTTACAATATACTAAACACAGGAGCAGTTGTCTGTGAGCCCTCTATCTGTTTTTGCTCACAAGAAGAGGATATATTTACAGCAAAATGGTCGTTTGCATCCATAAATGAGCCGGTGAGCTCATGGGTATGTCAGGAAGGTACAAGCAGTAGTCCAACACTAATCTTGAAAAAAGCAGGTAATATTTATGAATAGTTATGTGTTAGATTTAAGATTTATGAACTTAACAGGTTAAAAAAAAACAATTTATCTAAAGCGTTAATTTTAATGATCCACTTTAGGGATTAATTAAAATTGTAATTGGTTACATTACAAACTTTAGTTAAAAAAATTCAATTAAGCTTTAAACCCTAAAGGCGTTTGGGAAAATAAAACATTATATTTTAAAAAGCATATAATAAAATATTTGTAGACGAAGTTATCAGTTATAAACGCAAAAGGTTTGGACGAAATAAATGTTTAAGACGAAGATTACCTCGAATTGTTTTGAAATATTTTACCAAGTTCTATAACCCGACAACAGTGAAATTTTAAATGCTGTTGATGTATAATATAATGGAATGTTGTTTATTATAATTGCTTCAATGGATGGTCATTCCAAAACTTTTCAAAGGATGTGAATCTAATAATTATATTATTTTGTATCAGGTAAAACGATTGGCCATTAAATATAACCGCTGAAGGATGATGCTCGTTTTAAGAGTTAAACTCATCTAAAACATTAGACTATATATTACGTCACAGATCAGAAATTGTACCATTTGGCAAACTTTTCAGCCCTATTTAGTTTTTTAAGTTAATTAAAACTATGGTTTGTTCCTTCTTGCAAAAATTTCCTTAGCTGGATTTGGAGCCATATAACTTCAGAATTTTAAATTAATTGATTTGTCATCTCGTTAGCTTTTTTATCTATTAAACTTCTTGGTTTCTAGTGTCATAGATGAGGAGTGATTTTCCGAATGTACACATCCTTAAAATCAAAATTTATCAGATATTTGTGTTTTTATGAACATACCGCTTTTTGTAAGATAACATACTTATCTTGTGTACGTTCCTAAACTGTACAGTATTTACGCGACCGATGTGGCAGACTCAACAAAACAGAACAAAATACAATAATTCATAAGTATTGTACTTTTTGTTGATTGTTTTTACAGTTTTAGTAACATCGGTAAGACTAATTGGATTTGGATCACAGATAGATGTCTATGTTGGTCAGAACATATCACTAATTTGTGTAACAGGACAGTCTCGTCCTCGATCATATATACATTGGTACATTGGTACTGAAAACTATACGATAAATAGTAAATCTACATTTACTAAAGGGCAAGATGAGTTAACATCCGTTACAAGTGTACTGACATTTACTCCAACTAGACATCAGGCTTATCTAGCAGTTAACTGTAAAGCTTATAATATTAATCGGAATACGACAGTTGAGCTTATTGACAAACCAAAACTAAATCTACAGTGTAAGTAACAATAAAAACAATCATAGTTAATTCACTGATGAGAGCTGAATTTTTGAAAGGTGCATATAAGACATCAAAATCAAAAACATCATTTTATTTTTTTTTTTCATTCTTAAAAAAAGTTGTATAAAAATTCGAGTCGTATAATTTTCTAATGCCAACTCTCCAATTTGCATTCTCATTTACAAAAAGTATAGAAATTAAGTTTCAAATTTTCATTTGCCGCGTAACGTCTGTTACTGAATGAACAGAAAAATAACAAAAACATAAAAGTGTTATTTTACAGTTAACTTTTGATTAAAATATAATGTTTAATTTTAATGAAAAAAACAACTATGCTACGAGAACTTACTTTTAATTTCCTTTTTAAACCTATTTTGCAAATCCCTCGGTGCTGAAAAAACTGACACGAAATTATTATTTTATGACGCTTTTAAAATATTTATTATTATTATTATTATTATTATTATTACAAATATCATCACGCTCTGACTATACTTACCACTTAAATATCAATAACGAAAATTGATGTAGACATATTTTCCACTTTATAAAAAAATCATTACATTTTCTTTTTCAGATCGTTTAAAGCCGACTGCTCGAATAATGTATGTTGACAATTCTTTGTCTGTAACTGATGGTACAGCTGTAACTCTACAATGTGAAGTTGAGGGAGGGAATCCTCTAGCTGTAATAAGTTGGATCTGCTTTTGTGGAACAGTCACGAACGCGTCAGAAGCTGGAATTGCTAGATCTAATATAACTTTTACAGCGTCAAGATTTTTAAATGGAAAGCTATGTGTTTGTAATGCAACTCATCCAGCAAGTGTTATCCAAAATGATTCGGTACAAATAATTGTCACAAGTAAGTAGTAAATAATGAAAGAAAAATATAAGCTATCGTATAAAGCAGATTTTTTCAAACAAATAGTAAGTTTGAAATATAGAATTACGTTAATGAACAATTCACTATTTGAAATAACTACACGGGGAAAATAAATGTTAAAATTTTATGTAAGGCTTTCTTTGTATAAAGGCCAACCATAAAACCATGAATAGATTCGTGATTGTTTATTTAAAATTACTTTGAGTACCTAACACTAAATCACCATTCTATTAATTAGTAATTCAGCCGAAAAATGATATAAAATAAGAAAATTCGGCTAGATATAGAAAAGTTAATTTACGTTCATTTCTAGTATAAAAACAAGTTTAAAAACATGGCAATTTCTTTGCTTTGTACGGCAACGGGGGCTGTTATTACCTAATATTTAAAATATAGAAATGGAGTCGTTATTTTTATTTATTTATTTATTTTATTTTTTGCTTGAGTATTAAAATATTTGCTGTGTAAGTATTCCGATCACAAGAATGCAAGACAGATAAATGACACCTACTTATGTATTATTGGCTTTTTAAAAGAAGAGGCTTTAAAGAAGATTATTCGGAAACAAAATAATAACAAATTAAAATAGTTTCCATCTAAACTTTCTTCTCCCTTTTTGTTTACAAATTGTAGTTAGCATTTTGCGTGAATAGAACAATGCATTGTCATTGAATTATTCAATATTTAATATTGTTTTTCAATATTATGCCGTATTGTTATTTCAGCAAAGCCAGATCCACCAATTAATTTGGAGGTTTTCCAAACAAAACAGAAAACGATTATTCTAAAATGGGAACGAGGTTCTTACAGCTACAATCAGCAAACGTTTGTGATATTGGTGCAAAATATAATGTCAGGTTCTTCGAGAAAAAATTTTGTAAACGGTGATGTAAAAAAAACTTACTTCTCGTTTGAGGTCGACGATTTACTGCTCTCAACAACATACAAAATTCAAATTTATTCAATGAATGAATTTGGAAACAGCAGCTTTCTGTCTGTTATGGTCTTGGTTACACCTGAATTACATGGTAAGTGATATATATAATTGCAGGATTTCAATGTATTAGTAACGTTATAGCCTCGTTCTAATTTTCCGATTCATTTTTAAATCTTAATCCAAAAAACTAAGGTCGCTTGCTTTGAAAACTAAAGTTTTTAAGGCCAATGCAGTTCTTACCACATTTCATCATTTCAGAGCAAATAACCTTGATATGGATCTGAAAATCTGCCTCAGGCATTAAACATCATTACCTTGGGCTTGTTATATGACAACTAAATTTTTCTTTTTTTCCAACAGAGTACTGTAATTTTGTCAACCGCCTGCTGTGTAGTAAGTAAAATTTTACTTAACATTGTTACTTCGGTTCATTCAAATGTTATACAATGCTTTCTACATTACAGATGGTTCAAACAATAAAACGGATGTCATTGCTTTATCAGCAGTTATAGCGATACTTCTTGTTCTTATCGTTTGTCTTATTTCTATAATTTGGAGGAGAGGTTGCTTTAAGGAAATCAGAGGTAAAATATAAAGTATTAAAATAAAGAAAAAAAAAATACAAAAATAATTTCAATAAACAAACCTTAAAAAATTATAACCCGTTTTGAATATATGTTTAGAAAGTTTTAAAGCAGAGTATTTTATTAACAAATGATATCCGATGCATAAGAAAGTTATACTGTAACACTGTTCTTGAATAAAGCATCACTATATACAGTGCACATATAAAAAATAAAGGCATTGTTTATCAGAAATGTCCCATTGTTTTTCTTTCAAATATTTAGATATTTCGAAGAGCATTCTAATTTTTTTTCTAACCAAATGTGTTCATTTTTTTTAATATAACTGAATACAAATACAGGTACTACTCTTGCTTACAAACGAATATTTCTATAGATATATAAAGAAAATGAACTTAAAAACATTATCCTATATATCCTTCTAAAACTGTTTTTTTAATTATTGATAATTAAAATTATTTCTTTATTTATGTCAAGAACAAAGTAGTGATGTAAAATCAGAAGTTTCGTAAGTTGAACATGAATATGTGTCAAATAGTCATATTATTTTTCTCTTACCTTTTCTTTTGAATAACCTTAACATTGAAAGAAGTTGGTTCCAATCATTTTGAGATAATTAGATTTCATTAATTTGTTTAGTCATCAAATTAATAAGATCGCCTAGCAAACATAACATATGGAATACAAACTATCTTTAAATATTGTTATCACGATACTATCCCAACAAAGTCTTGATAACAATACGTTTGACAATGTATTTTGTTTGCATCTTGTATTTACAAAGATCAAAGATATTTCGAAATTTGGCAAAGAAACAACCGATTATGAGGCGATGTACACAGGTGTGATGGATTAATGCCTATCTCTTAAATAATCATTGTCACTATTTTAATCAAAGGTCTAATGTACATTGTTATCCATTATTAAAAAAGGTTCATTTTTCTTTTTTTAATTGATAAAGAGTTTTTGCTGTTGTTAAAAAAATAAAACAACTTACAGTTTTATAAATGTTACTTGAGTTAAACCAAATAAGTGAACTTTAAAGTTACGATTGTATAGAGGATTAAAGACCTTTTAATATAGATGTTTAATTGTTTTTGATTTGTTGATTTTTCAGAGAGAGGGTCATTCATCATTGCATTGAGTCAGATACAACTGCTGAACATCACCATACCTATCAGACTATAAGTAATACAGAGAGTAAGAATAACCGATTTTATTGCCATTGGCAAATTTAATTTCTTTCTTAATTTAGGACACAATAATACGGAGTCGTATTAAAATATTGGTTTGATGTATCTTGTGTAGTTTATTATTTTTATTATAATTATTATTATTTTTTTTATTTTTCTTCGATTATTTAAACATTGGCGACTGCAACTGTAATGTATGCTTAAATTAAATACTTCTTAAAAACTTGTAGGAAACAAATATAGTCAAAAGTTTATCGTATGTTCGTTTTTTTTAAAACAATATGTTTACATCAGTAAAGTATATTATATTTTACCATTTTTATGTTTCAGGTCAGGGGTATCAAAATGAAAGCAGAAGGTAAAATTTAATTAATTAAGCCACATTATCAACCTAAAAGTATATATTTAAAATCAACTTGCGTTTAAAATCATTTTTAATGTATTTGGAAACCATAGTCGAAAACAAGACTTGCGTCTTAAATTATTTATATTAGATTGGAAAAATATAGCCGAAATCAAAATCGCTTATTGACAAACATTTCAGTAAAAAAATTCACATCCCTTATACAATTTTCAATGCTGCATGTGACAAAATGAAAATAATACTTTAGCCAAATAAGTTTCAAACATGTCACATCTAATTACATTTCATCATTTCCCATAATAAAGATAATAACAAACAACAGTATTTTCGGAATTGCGCTGTCACTGATTAGCACAGTTGATTTTTAATTCATTAATACATTTTGTCTTCTATTCAACAGAGAGATTGACACATATGAAAGTCTTCATTCAGAAACAGCTGCTGAAAATCAAAACACATATCAAGAATTGAGACAAACGAGTAAGTATGTGTATGTAAAGATAAAACTAATATACCAATTAAATTTCGTGTGTCATATGTGCTGTTCATTATCTTATTATAATGATAGTATTACAGTAATAATTATAGTTATTAGTTATTATTTTCATTATTATTATTATTATTTTTTATTGCTGTTATTGTTGTTATTGTTGTTATTATAATTAGAAATAGCTGTAGTAGTAGTTGTTGTTGTAGTAGTAGTTTTTCTCCTTAAATCTCGGATTATTTAGAAGGCAATTAAATCGATAAAATTGTAAAATTATTTCAAATCATTTCAAACTTGTGTTCGATTGATACTTTCTCATTGCGATTGTCATTTGACATGGTATGTTTTTAATCTTTTATCATCAACACACTTTTTAAAATACTTAGTTCAATCAGGGTACTTACTGTGTCTTGTTTTTTAAATGTTTTTTAAATGCACCAAATATGAGAGGCGTTTCATTTTATTTATGCTCATTCTCGTATCAAATATTGTAATATTAGAATCTTTTTAACATTTCAGGTAACATAAAAATCTACAGATACTATATTAATGTATTTTGATTTTTCGTTTTGACAACCATGCTGCATAAGAGTTTATTATAGTGTGTTGTTGATATTTCACAAACGTTTTACGTTGATATTACAAATCCACATTTTCAATTTTTACTGCTTCAATATAACTAAACATTTTACTTTTTTCTTATATTTTTATAGTTCTGAGTTTTTTGTTATTATTTTATTAAGATTTAGTTTTAAATTCTCTTCATCTTGTCAACTTTTGTTTTCATTACAGAGTTTCCCTCTGATGATATTCGGTTGGAAGATTATATAAATACAAAAATGAATCCAGAATGATCAAGAATATAACCAATTAAAGTCTTGGTGACGTTTGATGTTTGTAATTGAAAACAGTAATGACGACACCCCAATTTTAGAAAGGATTTGGTTTTTATTCTTTAATTGGAAAATATGATAATCTGTACCATCCTGATTCATCAGTTGTAACAAGTTTTATCATCCAAAAAAATTGTTTTTGTCATATTGATATATATATATATATATATATATATATATATATATATATATATATATATATATATACATATATATATATATATATATATATATATATATATATATATATATATATATATATATGTATATATATATATATATATATATATATATATATATATATATATATATATATATATATGTATATATATAAAAGTATTATACAACACATAGAATACTTGTAAAATTGTCTTGTGACATACTGCGCAATTACAGTGATAAATACAAATAATTGCTTCTATATACATTTTGACTTGTTACGGGCATTGTAGATTTTCATTTTGCATGTTGGAACTTATAACACTTATATGTGTGTTATTGCATAAGACTTGATATTTCATGTATATTTATAAACATTAAAATCGGCGTTAAATGTAAAATAAATTGTTAGAAAACCGTCGACAAGGAACTTGTACCATCTACTCCAAATTAAGTGTTTTATTATTTATCTACTAAATGAAATAAAGTTTATGATAGGAAATTGTCACTTTGTTATTTACTTTGTGTATCACTGAGTACCATTAAGAACTTAGTCTTTTATTGCATTATGGATTTCATTATTAATAAACTGCTTAAAACTTACAAAACATCTCTTGAATTAAGATTACGCTAACACAGTGGTACGCTTGTGGAATTGTGTAAGTGTGACGTTTAAATCCAATTTCTGATTTTCTTCATCATCTCAAATGTGATCGCTTCGAATCAAGTTTAAAGGGTGACAGGGGTATATTATGTAAACAACATTTTAATTAATTAGAACATATTCGTCTAAAAGTAATCATTTGTTGGTAACATTAAAATATTCTCGTCGAAATAGCTGTTTCTTTTTCTTTTAAAAATATTGTTTAGTACATAAATGATATTAAGTATTTGACAAACACCGGATGTAGCTTTTTTATTTGTAGATACAAATGAATAAATCTGAAGTATATTGTAAGTGATATTGCCTTAATGACCGTTTTTTTTTATTTATCCTCGTGTGTATATATTAAACATTACTTTTATAAACTAAAATACTGACATTGTATAACTTAAGGAGGTAAAAATTATAAATGTAATTACCCTATTATAGTTATAACCCCATAACAAACAATTGGCTTTTACTTACTCTTATTTAAGGTGAAGGTTTGAAAAAAAATGTAAAGATAATACATTGGCCTCAACGTAATATTGTATAACCGATGGCAGTTACACTTACTTTTGAAACAAAGGACGATAATGGATGTTAATTTATATTCTTTAGACTGATATTGAAGCGATAACAAATGATTAAAATTAAACCGAAGTTCAAAATCAATGATGTGAAAACAAAACATATTGCTGAACGTAAAAAGTCACTATATTTACTGATATATTTTACTAAATGCCGGGTGGAAAATTTTATTATGGAAAATTCCGAGTGCCTTCGGGGAATCGCTAACCGTCCCAGCGGTTTTAGGGTAGTCTTCGGGCCTAAAATGAATATTTAATATATCTGGGGACCTTTAAGCTATTCTCTCTCTCTCTCTCTCTCTCTCTCTCTCTCTCTCTCTCTCTCTCTCTCTCTCTCTCTCTCTCTCTCTTCATTTCCCTTTGAATTCCGATGAACATTACAAACAATAAACATATTTAGGTGAGATTTTTCATTTTTACTTCACTTTTTGGTTACCATCAAAATCGCCATTAACAAAACAGATACCAATGTTTAAATTACATCAATGGGGACCGGCCGACCTCTTAAATCTAGATGGTGATTACTACATACATTATATGATTTTAAAGCGTATAGAGTAATGGTTTTAAACTTACATATTTTAACGGTAGTGATCATATTTCAGATTAGAAGCAGGAAGTAAAACTTAAAAGTAAAAAGTATATATATATATATAATGCATGGTGAATCCATAACATAGAATTTAAATATGACTGACTATATATACCCGAAAAAATATAAAGTAACGTTATATATATAGAGCATGAAATGGAGTTTGTTGTAAATGTCTGGTTGTTTATTATTTACATGTCTGGTAAGTAATCTCCAGATTTAAATTGATTTTAGTTTTAGTGTTTAGAATTTTATTGTTCTATATATAAATATATACTGAGAGTTATCTAAATTGTCTTTTAAGTCCCCACTTAAACCGACTATTCTGCCTAGATATAACTATAGTTGAATGTTATATACTGAGTTTCTCATTCAACTTGTGCTTTATGCCCATCAATAAGCAGACAGTCCTTTAGAAATAAATAAATATATTGTTTTTATTGCGACATAAATTCGTATACCAACAAAATATATTTAAATATATCAAGTTGAGATTTAACAAAAACTTAACTGTACGTTAAGGTCTTATAAAAAAGATTTTATTGTACAATAACTGTTCAGTATTAACATTAAACAAATAAACAATATATTTTATATTGAAACGTCAATTTAGGTCCTAAATGAAGAGTGCTTTAATTAAATCCAACTTTCCTTGTTTTGAAACCATTTTACGCAAACTCAGTAATATATTTCGCAGCGTAATATTTTGTCAACCCGCAAAATAATGTTTAAACAGACCGCGACGTAATGCTCCAGCAAACCGCGATAGAATTTTCATTAACCCGAGACATAATTTTTCAGCAAACCCGCAACGTGATGTTTTAGCAAACTGCGATAAAATGTTTTAGCAAACCGCAACGTAATGTTTTTGCAACACGTGGCATACTTTTTGACATGCGACGTAATATTTTAAAAAACCAGCAACATTATGTTAAAAAATTCACGACGTAATGTTTCAGCAATCCACAACGTAATAATGCTTTAACAACCTGTGGCAAATTATTTTAACAACCCGCGACGTACTATTTTAGAAACCGCTGATGTTTTAGCCACCCGCAACGTAACGTTTTACTTACTCGAGACGCAATGTTTCAATAACGCTACATGAAGGTTCGTCAAACTATGATATAATTATTCAACATCTCGCGATATAATGTTGGAATAACCTGTGACGCAATTTTCCAGCAACCCGCGATATAATGTCTAAACAATCTGCAAATGTTGACATAATGTTTGAAACACCAGCAACGTACTTTTTCAGCAACTCCGACGAAACGTTACAAATGACATAGAGCTTTAGCAACCCGCAACATAACATTTCAACAACGCGCATCAAATTACATCAGCCCACAATATTTTCAGCGATGTAATTTTTCAACAACCCGCCACATAATAGTTAAGCAAATGTTGACATAATGTTTGAATCACAAGCGAGGTAATATTTAGCAACACGCGACATAATATTTTAGTAAAAAATGACAAAGAGTTTCAACGAACCGCGACATTGTTTTTTAACTAATAACGAAATACTGTTAAAACAGACCAGGACGTTATGCGTCATAAACCTGCGACATAATGTTTTATGTTTTATCAACGTGGAACGTAACGTTAAAGTAACCCACAACCTAATGTTCAAGCAACCTGTGATATAATCAAATTAGCGTCTTGTATTTCAATATCGTAGGAAGTATTTTTAAAATCGGAGATAATAAAATTTTATATTAATTCAAAATAAAAAAGTTTATAATATTTAAATTTGCTGATTGCCACGTAATATCAAGCGAAAAAAATGTGACATTATCAAAAGCACGATAACATTCAGGCAAAAACATGAAATTTCAACAAAGATTAATAGTAATTATTTTATTGAAAACATTAATGAGAAAAAGTATTTTCTTACCCCGAAAACTCCTGTTAAAAATTGATACAAAAATATCACTACACTTTACTCTGATTTTTTTTATAAATTCACTGTAGTGATATCATTATTATAATGATTATTGCTTTTCACAGGGGTGCCATCACAAAGTGTTACTATGACAGAAGATACAGTATATATAATGAACAATGTTGTAGGTCAGGTTACATGTACACTGAACGGTTATTGTGGTGGTATTTTATATTTTTGTACAGGTGTATCATCACAGAGTGTAACTATAACAGAAGATACAGTATATATAATGAACAATGTTGTAGGTCAGGTTACATGTACACTGAACGGTAATTGTAGTGCTATTAGCTGGATTCTATCAAGTATAACAGCACCAGTAGCCACAGCATTTGTTGGGTATTCTTGTCAAAACAGCACAAATGGATACTATCAAACATGTGAAGACCAAAATTATCGATACACACTTCATTTTACTGGAACTACAAATCTACATGGACAAACAATTACATGTTATGGTGAAGGTTGTACTCCACAAAATTCTGTATCCGATACAGTAACAATCTCTATAATCGGTGAGTGGAAAGAGTGAATTACAATGAAGCAATTTTATTTATTTAATTTTTGTTTTTTGTTTTATTTTGTGTATTGATTTCCTTTCGAAAATACTTTTAAAAGGTTTATTTATTTTGATATCAGGCCCGTTCTAGTATATATATATATATATATATATATATTTATATATTTAAACGAACATGATACAGTGGAAAAATAGAAATAATAAAAGCGCAAGCTTAATGGCAGCAAAAAGTGATTGGACAACGTAATATCTAGCTCTTGAAAGAACTGTGCTACTTCCTATGATCTACCATTACAAATTACATAGTTATGCCTAACATGTAAAATGTAAAGTCCCATCTTTTTTGGACCTTAGGGATTGGCATGTTATTTTCTCAAAATCTTGATATGATCGGCATTGGTTTTAGTAAATACATTGAGATTGACTTTTAAGAGGTATTTGCATTTCTTTTTAATTTGATACAAAATTGTCTTACTAATAAATTTTACAATTCTAGTTCCAGTTTCATCTGTGTTTCTAGAAGGAATCACGGGTCAAGAGATAACAATTACATCTGGTCAATCAAAATCTATAACATGTATAACTGGTGCCAGTAGACCAGCATCTCGGATTTTGTGGTATATAGGATTGACCAATGTGACTTCACTGAGTACAGAGACACAGATATCATCACGGGAACTGTTTTATACAAGAAGTATTCTTACATTTATACCTACACAATCACAGAATGGATTACAAGTTAATTGTAAAGCTTACAACACAGATAACAATATGGTGGAACTTACTACAAAACCTATTCTAAATATACAATGTAAGTATACATGTAAAATATATAGGTTTAAGATCAACTGTAAAACTTTAAAAAAAACAGATAACATTATGGAGAACCTTACTCCAAAACCTATACTTGATGTACAATGTTATTATATCAAACGCAAACATACCGATCAATAAACGTGTTATATAGGTCATATGTAAATCTTACATAATAGATCGTCATGTTCTAGAACCCTAACTTTATTGATATTAAAAAGCAACCGTTTTCTAAGGATTAAAGATCAACTGTCAAATAAATTTAGGCATTTTGTTGTAAAAAATCCACATAACATAAAATACTTGTAAGTAAATATCGTCGGTCAAAAAGTTTTAAAATGAGTATAGCAACATTTTTGACATATACTAAAAAGAAAACAGTACATGTTTACTTTTTTGTATAAAATATAGTCGTAAAATTGAAAGCTTAGATTGTATCATTTGTACAATTCGAACCGAATCATATAGTTCAGGATTTTTCAGAAATTACCTAATTTCATAACCGAAATAACAAGCAATAATCCTAGATTTGATAATGCCCACTTTGTACTCATTTTTAATTTTTATTGTCTCATCTACAGATGGGCCTGGTCAAGTAATACTAAGCCCATCATCTCTAGACTACATTGTAAATGAGACCTATCAAATTGGACCCATTAAGTGCTCTGCTACATGTAAACCACCTTGTTATTATAAATGGATCATACCTAACCAGGATTTTATAGAAGGCGATACTCTGATGATCAATAGTACACAGAGAACACAGTCAGGGACGTACAAGTGTCAGGCTTATAATACAGTTGGTACTCAGAACTCAAGTGGCATTTCTATTATTGTTCATTGTAAGTAAAGATAAATTATCAATGGTGTATATTCTCTCTATAGAATAAAACAATGCGTTAAAAACAAAAACGAACAATTAATCATAACAGAAAAAACTGCTACACTTGCTGAGAGTTATCATATTCATATACTTTAATAAGAAAACACAAATTTTGACGCATCTCATGCAAAGTTACCACTGAATTTAAACATAAATTAACGCATTCATCGGTTTGATTACCGTCCGAGTCACATATTCTAGTATACTATAATAATTATTGTAATGGAGTTTAAATTAAGTTTTCCTTCTATGAATTGATGGCGATTTTGATGGACTCAAATTAATACGCTTGTTGGGAAAAAATCAAATTATTAGGTACACCATGTCTATGTGTTAAATGCAAAATATTGGCTGTTTAGATGGGAATTACAAAAGATTTGTATTTCATTTATAACCTAGAAAACTTTTTTCCGTTATTGATTAATTTACTTTCTGTCTTTGTGTTTTGTTACTAAGGCATGCCTTCTATAATCGTTGTAATATGTATGAAATAATTTTTACAGATGCAGCTGCAGTCACACGTCTGGAGATCAACAACGGAAACAACTTTACAATACCCGAACACTCGACTAAAACTATAACCTGTTTAGCAGAAGGATTACCACAGCCATCAATAACTTTAAGATATATATCAAACAACAGCATTATAAAATCGGTCATTGGTCTGAGGTTGGATTGTACCTTCCCTTTGGCAAGATGTGAAGATACTGGAATATATAAATGTGAGGCAACTAACAACTTTACCTCTCGACTTCCATTACAGAGGAATATATTTGTTTTGTGTAAGTATACATGTTCCTAAAACACTGAAATATCATTGATTTATATTTAAATAAAAGAAATACATCAGACGTTTTATACATGTTGAGTTGACTTTAACTTTAAAAGATTTAACTCTTACATTCATTTAATTTATCACTCACATTTACTTTATTACTTTAACTATAGATAGTTTTTATGGCTAGGTTGATTTATTATTTTTCTTTTCATTTCCATTTTTTTTTTTTTTTTTTTTTTTTTTTTTTTTTTTTTTTTTGCTTTCCCAGTAGGAATTATGTCCCTTAGAATAGTTTCCTTTAAGCTGAGCTTACTTCCGTTTTATGCCAATTACAGTTGCTTTTGCCAGTTTATTTTTGATGTTTAAGTTTCCTTAACTTGCGCTTCGTCACGGCTATCTCTCCCATATAAACTAATTGGATTATTCTTATTCCACTTTGTAATTTGAATATTTTAATACTTTTTAATGTATAAAATTTTCAAAACAATATATATCCATAAAAGGATTTGCTAAAAAAATCATATTTTAGGTTAATTTTTAGTTAGCAGTAAAGAATTATACCATGACCTAGATAACGAACCCTGTTGCAGAGCTGAAATAACATTATACTTTTTCATAGTGGAAAAACTGATTAAGATCAGAGCTTCCGGTTACATTTTTGAATAGAAATTAAATAGAAATTATAATTTTTTTCTGTACTTGTTTCTTAGTTCCTGTTTCTTTTTATTTCAGGCCAACCCAGATTAGGACAAAAGTCATTACAGCACAATTTTTTCTTAAGTAGCGGGGGAAGTCTTAATATTACTGTTCAATATGTTGCATACCCAAGGCCGACCTTTCATTGGTTTAAAAAAGTCTCCGGTGGTTCATCAGTACAGATAACAGATGATCAACAAGATGTTCAGATAAAAAACTCTGTTGTTAATACATACACATTTGTAACAGAATTAATAAGAACAAACCTGCAGGAAAACGGTTTTGGAACTTACATTCTTAGATCGAGTAATATTATTGGAACAAGTGAAAACGTCTTCACAGTCAGATCATTGGGTAAGACATATAGACATAAATAGTTTTTTTTTATTTATTTACTCATTTTTAAGCCTTGGAACATCTATTTATTAAAAAACTAATGCACTGCAGAATCCATTATTATCAACTAGAACATGTGTCATGAACAAGTTATAATTGACGGATATAACATTTATAATTGTATTTATTTTATTTTTAATTCAAATGCTTCTAAAAGTGCAAAATTAGGGGTTTGCTGCTTGTTATACACTGTAATTAATTGCCAATCGACTATATTTCTTTGTTTGGTTGCTGTTTATCGAATATTTTCAGATCTCAGTTATAAATCTGCTAAAACATAAAATTCTAACACTTTATTTCAATAGGAAAACCAGACGGACCGACTGGGGGACTAGCTACCTGCATAGGCTCTGACTTAGCAGTCATTACGTGGATATCAGGATCTAATAATGGAGAAAAACAATCATTTAATATTGTTTATCAAGAAGTAGATGGAAAAGAGCAATCTTTAGCCAGTGATATAATAGATCCAGGATTGTATAAACCAATAAGTCATACAATTGTTTCTTTAAAAGAGTCAAAAACATATATCTTTCAGATATATTCCAAGAACTCTTTTGGAGAAAGTTTCCCTTTGACAGTTAATTGCTCAACTACAGGTAACACCAATTAAAAGTAGGTTTTACAAAAAAGAAAAAAAGACTAAAAATGGAAAAATAAAACGGCTAATTTAAATAAAAACACCATAAAAGAAAAAAAAACATAGCTAATGCTTATTATATTAACGAAAACGTTTAGTAATAGTCAATATTTGCGATACTTATATCTATAAAATTAATTGATAAAGAGTTATATGCAAACTGAACTTGGAAGTATGGCATTTATACACTGATAAATATATATCACACGAATTTTAGTAAAAAAAATACTTGCAATTCCCAGTTTTCAGATTAAAAAATAATAATTGATGCTTTGCATAAAGATCCTGATCTTTGCAATATATTTCTTAGTTTTAGGCGATTGATTATTATACCCACGCCAGGACATAAAATTGGTGACAAAATAAAAAAAAAGTTATAGCGGTTTGAAATCCACATTTTATAACTTTTTCTTTATCGCAAAGTGAAACACCTCGTTTTGAGTTATAAATGGGTGGCGTGATTGCAGTATTAGAAGTAGTTATCTGACATAATTGACAGTAATAACAATGGTGATATGTTGACGTATATAGAAGAAAGTAACGACTCTGATATGTACCTATTTATGATGAATTTGGAGTATAGCCGTTATTTATTTAAAGCAGAAACGGACGAATCTGATGAACATAATGAGTCGAGTCCCGACCTACGCGAGAAATGTGACTGCAGTTGTTTGCATAGCTGTTGAAAAAATACGTGACGAGTGACCGAGTGATAACTTGATAATAACACGAAAATCAATTATATCTTTGACTTTTTAAAAAACAAATAAAATATTTTATTATGTCGGACTGGAAAGACTGAGAATTACGGTTAGTTGCATAGCTTTAACAGAAAGAAAATTTAATTAAAAAATACGCGATTACTTTTAACTTGTCTAATACAAGAAAAAATAATTTTATCGTCGACATTTTAAATGAATTAAATATCAAGTCGGACTGGACAGACTACCGGATAAATTTAAGGAATTTACTGTGGTGTCATGTGCTGATTTTGAATTTTTAAAATAATGCAACGGCTCAAAATTAATACACAAAATTTCAATCGCCTATGCTCTTTTATGCAATTTTTATTGACAGTTAAAATTAAATGACCTTGATGTAAAAAACTTTTAACAGCTAAACGTAAAGGAAAAGTGAAAACTAAAATCTTATAAAATCAAATGCAGTAAGTAGATCAATAAACATGTTTCTATTCTGTTTGTCGATTTTTTATTTTCAATTGTGCCTAAAAAGTTATATATTATTGACATGATAACTAAAGAAGAAAATTTCGTTTTCTTACTACTTTTTAAACTTTAAAAATGAAATATCCATTTTATTCTTAGTGAAATCTTAATACTGTATAAGACAATTAACGTTTACCACATAAAATTATTTTACTTCACTCGAATTGTAAATATATTATTGACTATTACAGGTCGTAAGATATCTTTATCAAAATGCAAATCAATTTTGCAAATTATAAGTTATAGATGACGTTCTATCTCTAAATAATCATAAATTTGGAGAATATGTGAATGTCATCTATCCAAGTGAGCTTGAAATAAAAGGCAGGACAGATTCGCCATGTTCTGCTTCATATTTGGTCTTATACCTAAATTATGACACTCATGAAAGGTTACATCTGAAGCTATACGACAAACGTGATGACTTCAATTTTTCTATTGTCAACTTTCCGTATCTTTGCAGTAATACCCCTGCTTCTCTTGCGTATGATGTATATGTTTCACAGTTAATACGGTACGGTAGAGCTTGTTTCCACTATGGGAACTTTCTGCAACGAAGCAAATTACTTAGAATTAAATTGTTGACACAAGGATATTGCAAACCTAGGCTAATCAGGACCCTTAAAAAGTTTTATGGCCGTCATCACAACATTGTTGATAAGTATGTAGTCACTATATCCCAACTTATACTGGATATATTTGACTTACCATAGTTCTTTTTTCCTTTCATTCTCAAAATTGACTTGCACGTGACGGGTGTAGCAAGCTAGACAGGAGGTGCTTACCCTTCCGGAGAACCCGGCCTCACTTCCTTTATGGAAGTTCACGTGTATAACATATTTTGCCAGTTTGCAAAGTTTTTACTTTTTTTTTTTTTGATTTTGATATGGACAAGGGCTGGTATGTTTGTTTTATTTTTATTATTATTACATCTGTTAATTACAGGTGTGGGTCTAAATCTAAGGAATGTGTCCATTAAACAAAAGGATTAATAATATTCTTAATTATCAAACGTATGTTAATTCCACTTTATTAAATAGTTTTCCCGTAAAATAGCCATAGAAAATTACACTACGAGCTCGGATATGACTGGTTTTAGTAGTTGGTAAATAATATTCTGTGGAGGTATGTTACTGGTATGACGTCAGAACACGGGACCCTCGATATCGACCTTTTGGATTTGAATTCTAGAGATGTATTAGAATTTCAACGGAATTTATTATTATGGAATGGAATTCAATGAAATTTTCGCTACTGCCAAATTTTAGTACGACGAATAAAATATGTCAAAACTGAAAATTGTTACAGGTACTCTTTAATAATGAAATGATGAATGGTTTTCTCAGTCTTTAGGTTCAAAGATGTTTTTGGTTTCAATCTATTTAAAACAATTTTTAAACAATCGCTTTTTTCAGCTGATCCTATCATTGAAGCTTCATCAACCACAGGTGTAGTAGTCGGTGTTACCTTAGCAGCAGCGGTTGCTTTGATTACAATAGCGGTTGTTGTTATATTTCTACTCAGAAGATATCAAAGCGCTAAAGGTTTTTAATATATGGAAACTTTTGCATTATTTTGATTACTTCCACTTTTACACACAATGTACCGTATAATAGGATATTTGTTAAATATGATTTGATAGGCAAAAATAATAATTTCTTATTCTGCAGTGTTCTAGAAAATAAAATATCGTGTATTTTTAGATACTAATATATTTCACTGAATCTATCTTTTGATTCAACCGATTATATTCATCTTCAGTTAATTTTGAATAATTAATATTTTAGATCAAAACAAGAGTTAAATTTGAGAGAAAGTATATTTAATTGAAGGCAAAAACTGGTTGATATATGACTAGTAAAATGATTTTGCTGGTAACCATTTTCTATAGTTTATACGTTTTCAGTTTACTAGAGTCTATAGTTCTTTGGTGTTATTTTAATCTCAGGCGCAAAATGTTTGTTTACTACTCAAATTAGCATACTTTACACACATGTAAATTACCAGTACCTACTGTCTAATTAAGTATCAATGTTAAATCTACTTATTGTTTATTAAAAAGGTGTTAAGGATATTAAAGATGTGCAAGTGGATGACAGGTAAGTTTGTTCATCGAAAAATTTATCATAAGATATGTGTCAGCTTATAATATTTAATATTTTTGATAAGCTTTGCAATTTTATCCCGTTCACAAAATATTGCTGTACTTTGATTGTACTTTATATGACGGATAATAGCAAATACAATTGATCGTTTATACAATTCACATTATTTATATTGTTATATTCATTTGACATTGTGCTTTTGAGTTACAATTTAAAATTGTCAGATTTATTTATTCTGAGACAAAAATTGTACTTTTTCCTATACAAAAAAAATATTTTCTACCAAACGTAATATAATAGAAGAATATTTTATAATCATTTTAGCTTTGATTTTGCAATGTAAAACACCAGTAACTTGTTCATATACATATAAGTATCGACCAATTTTAGCGATGGTACTACATATCGAGAAAAGAAGAAAACATTTCATTGACTAGCTGTTTCTAGCCATTTTACTTACTACACGTCTATTATATCCTACGATGTGTTTACAATGTGAATGCAAAAGTCATGTTCCATCTAAAACGTGAATTCCACTGAAATTGTACTGACATTATATGGACGTTAGATGTATATTGGTGTGTCGAAACAGTATTTCAACAAATATAACTGTTCTGAATTGTTAAATGCTTTTTTTATTGATAAGAGATTCGAAGAGATTGCACATCATTTTACTCGTGATACGTATAATATATAACACGAATACTAGTTGAATTTTGATGTACCAGATATCAAAGTTTTAAAACTTCTTGAGTACCAGGCCTCACTTATCTAAAGAAAGTTCACATGTTTAACTAAATTGGCCAGTTTTCAATGTATTTACTTTGTTTTATATGAGGAACTGTGATTTGGATCTTAAGTGGTATGTGTTTGTTTTATTTATACTACAAAATGGTACACGAAGTTTTAAGTCAAAATATTTGGTATGTCAGTATGTATGTGTATGAAATGTCTAAAAATACCACAAAAAAACGTATTATTCTGAGTGCATTGATTATTTCTTATTTTAGGATTCCAAGACAGGAAGAAGAATTTGGAAAAAGGAATGAAACAAACGTTTACAATGATATAGTAACGGAAGGTAATACTCTCTTTTAAATATTTTGTCTTGCTTTTACGATATTAAATGCAAATAGAAATTATATTTTGCCTGTAATATTGTATAATCATATTCCGAATGTAACCTTTAAGGCTTTTATTTTGCAAAACAAAAAAAAATTATATTTACAATTCCAGACATTCTTCATTTTTGCAATAGAAATACGTGTGACATTTTATTCAAAAACCTTGGTTTTTAAATTCTGGTTACATATATGGCCAAGTGTTCAACTAGTCTTTACTTCTATCATGCTTTATTTTGCAGATGCCAACGAAATTGACAGCACTACTGACAAGTAAGTTTGGTTTTATTAATAAAAGGTTTTTTAATATAAGAATAAAAGTATAATGTCTGTTGCTTTTATTTCGTTAAATAAAGTTGCGTTTCAGAATATAAATGATGTTATTCTTATAAAAAAAGTTTAATTTGATCTTTTTAAATTCTTTTTTTTTTGGTACTTGGATTTGATATCAATAACTACACAGTCAAAATAAAATGTAACTTCACCATATATTTTTTGGACAGTTTAAGCTTTTCACCTAATCACATTTCATAAATTTATAAACAGCAAGAAAACTATAAATAATCCTGATTATGTAATATGTGTGTATGATTCATAATTACATTTTTGTGTAACTTACAGGTACACACTGAGCTACGAAACCTTACAAACGCCAAATGATCAACAAACCTACGAACAGATTAAGATGGAAGGTAAAACGTAGAGAAATATCCGAAGTATTAAGTTACACAAACACATTTGAAAAGTAATCTTTGTAGTTTAATGTGTGATATTTGTGTTCCTGAAATAATAATCATAATTTATATTAAAACAAAAACTAACACTAAATAAAAGAATCATTCAATAACAACCTGACCAACCAAAAATACAAAAAATTAAATATGCAGCGTGAGCAGATATATAAAAGGTAAAAAAAAATGTTTTGACCATGCACTTTTTCATATAATGATTTTTTTTTTCAATTTTTTGGGCTTGGTTATTCACGTTTAGTCATTCCATTCTTTTTTATTTTATTTTAGGCAAAACTACAACGACAGTTACAGAAAGAAATATGTATGTCAATACTGAAACGTGTTAAACATTAGTGATATAGTTTTTATTTGTAAATATATAACACGATATTTAGAAATTACACGATATTACAGAAATACGTGTATGATTTATCTAATATCAGCATGTCATTTGAAAAGACAATGATAATATTTCGTTTCAAAAGAAAATGAATCATTGGCAAGTTAAAAACATCCAGTGAGGACACAGTGACTTTATATTTATCAAGAATATTGTGATACATAGATAACATAGAGATTTTGAAATAAAATTTCCAGGGAAAATTGATCGTAGCAATGTTTCTTCAAACGAAAATCGCTTACATTCATCTTCAATTGCACGCTGCTAAAAAACTAAAAAAAAAAAAAAAACGATTTTGGTGACACAAAATTCCAGAGCATATCTATGTTCTATATATCTGTTAATGATCAAGTCACAATTTTAAAAGCATAGTTAAAGAATAACTCGCTTGTCACACACAAGTCGTGCAAAATCAAATAAGAATAAAAAGAACATTACAGTTCTATTATTAAAAAATTAAGAAAGTTTTCATGAACAATTTGACAATGTAAAAGAGAAAAGTGAGACATATTGCATGTAATTGCATTCGGAAACCTGTCTGACCTGTGAACAGTTAATTGAATAGTTATGTAAACATTGATATATTTAAGATATAAAATGAATTTAGGATCTAAATTATTTAAAACAACACTATTAGATAGGAAAGTGAAAAAGGTATTGGTAGCTTTAACTTTATAAAGTAATTAAAATTCAGGTTGAAGATAAATTATAAGTTCTTTATTTTCTTTTGGAACATACGATTTATTTATTTTGAAGTATTTGGTTTATGTGTTTTATTTATCATACTTTTCGGCACTCTACTGTCACTAATGAGTAATGATTTTTCAATATGTGCACATATGGTTCATCAGAATGTTACAGGTATTTGTGTTACATATTTTTGCTACCCGTGAGTGGGAACCGCTTCTGGTGGAGTAAACCCCCGAGGGTATCAATACCTCAGTAGCCAGTACTTTGTTTTGTCAAAACTTATATCATTAAGCAAAATTTTCAGTCGTCTAAATTTTTGAAATATATTTAAAACGAAAATTTTTTCCCTCATGCAAAGTATTCCTAAGCTAGACGTTAAACACCATTACAAAACTTAACTTAACTCTTTAGCTAGATTTGGATTCATATAGTTTTCGAACTTTAAATTCTAAAAGTTTCTAATTTGTGAGAGATTATTGAACCGCATCAGGAGTACAGATAAGTATGTTCTTCACTGCTTTGCTTTCTAACAATTGAACAAAAACGAGTATGAATTCCGAACATAATGTTCAAGTCCAATTAAAAGAGTGAATGTCAACCGAACAATGTCGACATTCCAAAAACAATCTCTCACAAAATCTCTGTCTACGCTCAAACATCCTAGCGCAGATTCGACACCCACATGTTTGGCCTCCTAGTTTCCCCCTTTTCAGATACACAAATTGCGCTTCCAGTATTTAGTAACCATTCTTTCAATGCAAAAATGTTTTAATCAAAATTTTTTTTTTCAAATTTTCACTTCAGTTTCTGCAATTTTTAACTACTATAATTGAAATGGCGCAATACGAATGCTCCTCGTTGTCCGCCGAAATAAAGTCCAAATTACAAACATATTTATTTTATTGATATTAATTTTTATTATCATTTTTATAGCCGAAATATTAAAGCAAAATCGAAAAAATAAATCAAAATACTTGATAAAACTATAATTATTCAAACCAAAACCCCCATTGGTTACACCACACAAAACATGTGAATAACTAATGTGTCATTCTCGGTCAAAAATGTAGGTTTACGTGGCTGTTACGTCTGCTGGACAATTCTCGATATGCAAACGTTATAAAAGGGAGTTTTTAAATACTGACCTGAATGAATATTTTTTTTAAATAAATTTTACAAACTTACAGCAATTAAACTGTTTTAAAATGATGTTCGTTGATAAAAAAGTTCAATTTTTAAATATATACCATGTTATAGTTTTTGTTTAAAATGCCTGTTTAACTGAGTTAGTGACACGTCACAGACGATGTTAGTCCTTCTGGTATTAGATAATTACTTATGAATAAAATATAATTTTTTGAAAAGCGATTTTCAAATAATAAATTGACTTTTAACATGTGATAGCTTTAAACTTTTAAAACAAAGACTCCATTTTATTCTTATAGAATAAAGGTGTTCAGAAAACAATACCCCGCTCCCCGCAATGGTGAACATCGATGAATTACATACTTAGTGAAATAAGATTTATGGACCATTGGTTGTTTAATAAGTTGGGTTGCTGTGTCATCCAATAGATTTATAACCAAACCACTCGACATTTTCTTCGGTTCTTGTCAAAAGAGTGGAGTTTTGTAATCAGTGGTCCCTATATGTGTTTTTACCTTGTCATCATAACTAATCAACTGACAAGATCCTGCTCAATCTAATGTACGGTTATCTGTTAAATGCACGGAAACTATAAACAAGGTGAAAACCAATTTATTTACAGAAACAGCGGCCATCTTGGATGCATGATTAGGATTTCGAGCAATCGCATACCAAATATCATCACAACCAATCAACTGCCCAAGTTCCCGCTTAATGTGATTACAGTTTTTTTAACTAGAAGGAAACCAATCCAGATGGACACACAGACACACACATGCACAGACAGCGGTATTACTATACCCCCTGGCGGGGGATATAAACTATTCTATTGTTTAGTTGCTATTGATTACAGTAAATCGTTCACTTTTCATACATATCCCATTCAGTAAAGAATGCCCCGAACCTGAAAGTCAATCTTTGTTCAAGGAGTTTCTCTATGCTGTCATTGAACCAAGTAAAATGCGTTTAAATTTACTTTTAACACAATTTTTTCTTGAGGTTAATAACTACAGACGAATACGTTTGAGTGGATATTCTTATATCGAATACTCCACGAGGGTATTCATAACTCAGTAGGCAGTACTTTGTGCTGTCTGTCAGAAAATATACCATTTAGCAAAATTTTCAGCCGTTTTAATTTTCGAAATTTATTTAAACTAAGGTCTGTTCTCTCGTGCAAAGCATTCATTAGCTGGATTTTGTTTCATATAATTTTGAAACTTTAGATTCAGTAATTTTCAACTGTTTACCTCATGTATTTTATCTATCCAATTTTTCTCCCCCTGGTGCCAATGATGTGGAATGATTTTTCGAAATATGTGCATATGGCACATCAAAATTTAACAGCTATTTGTGTTACACATTGACCATCTGTATAAATTGTTTAAAAGGCTATTGTTGCAAATACAACTGATTAAAATCAGTTTATTATCAATATATTGTTAAGTCAAATATTCCAATAATGAAATGTGCATACATAAATAAGCTTTAAGTATTGGTTTACTTGGATAATTGTGTAAAAGAAATTTACAATTAAAAAACTTAAAACTAAAGTATAATCTACAGGTATATTATTTATCAGAAAGAATGAGACAATAATGGTAATACATAAGATTCTTTGTTATGCACAAGATACCCGTTCTTTATATATTCCACACTTTCTCGAATTATAAAAATTATTTCACTTGTTTATAAATTGAAAAAGTGAGTCTTGTTTGCCACAACTCTATCTTAAATTTATTTATTTGTATATATTTATTCATTGTGTATATTTTTTTGGTTAGTTTCCTTGCCGAAAGTTGTAGATTTCTTCAAAGAATTTCGTTTTCCTCCATCATTTCAAAACTAAAAGCCACAAAATAAGTGAGAATTGTTTCACTTATGTGCGTTAGAAGTAAAACAGTCCAGAGTTTAATTTTAACAACATAGAAACGTCCAATGTTGCAATTTCCTACGTGTTGATATTGAAATGGTATTTTAGTGACATTATGCAATCGTAAATCTTATTTATTTCCTTTGTCCTTTAATTTCTTGAAAAATAATAACGGTATTAGGAAAAACATATATTAAACATCAACAACTAATTAATGCCAAATGAAAATTTCTTTTGATTTAAAGGACTATGCCTATCATCATCGCAACGAGTTTCAAAGAACAAACTCTATAAATGAATTCTGTGTCTTTAAATATTACGATTAATAAAACGCAAACATATCGGTCCAAGTCCATATCAAAATCTCCCAAAAAACAAAGTAAAAACTTTGAAAACTGGTCAGTTTAGTTATACACATAAATTTCCATTTAATAGTGATGTTACAATAAGAATTAAGATTAAATGCTTGAAGCTATATCAGAATTATGAAGATCAAACATTTTTACATAACTAAGACCACCAAAGAGCAATGTCCGTGTCTGATGGTTGTGAATTTATAGCTGTCAGATTTAAAGTAGTTGCGCTGGATATCATTGTGATCCAAAATCTTTTTCCTGTTTTTAATGTTTTAACAGGTGGTCATTGTCAATGCAAGAGAGCTGTAAGTAGGGTGGATTATGTGTGAGATTTTCAGTTTTCAATTTGGAAGCAAAGAGTTAACATGTTAAAATGATTGTTTATCTAATGTATCATACAACAACGAATAACAGGCAAATTCATAGAATTTATGTCCCCCGCTTTCAAATGAAATAGACTACAGTAATTGTAATGAAAAATGAGGGGTAATATGGACAATCCTAACATAAAATGTAAAGAGGGAAATTGGAACTATGGTATATCGTTTGTTAGTTTCCCTTTTCGTGAAAGTGGGGGGGACAAAAATCTTGAACAGTTAACTTTTAAATGACCGGAAACCGATTTTCTGTTTATAGTCACAGTGACCTTGTCCTTTGGCCTAGTGACTCGAAAATCAATCCCATGCGAGCTCTTTCATAAGCGACGTCTGTGCCAAGATTCATTAAAAATCTTTGATTTTAACTGAAATCATTGCAGGGAAACCAAACGTGACGGACGGAATGACGGACAGACGGAAAAAACGCATCTTAATGTCTCCCTTTCGGTGAAAGCAGGGTACAAAAAATGTAACTGGACTTAAACAGAAGTTTCGTTTCACCATTTATAGTTAATTTCCCCGTGATGTCCTTGAATAATAAATCTGAACGTCACAGTTAAATTAGACAAAATTGCAACCATTTGATCACTCGGAAAGGTAAAATTCATTTACGTCATTTCTCTAGCCCACTCACATGCCAAATTGTTTGTGAAATAATCTCAACCAAACTATTTTTCTTGTGCGTCATTTATCAAAAAGCAAAAACTGGCGTACAGTTGATCTTGTATTTGATTAAGTTTGTTTGGTTTTGGGGTTAAATGTTAATCAAAACAATAAAATAAATTAATTTTAAAATAAATTAAGAATGTGTTCCATGGATTACACATTTAGCTTAAAACTTGAATTATTTTGAACGCACGGTACACTAATTCCGTTAGTGTATGTGCATGATACACCAAATTAATATTCTAATCATACATGTATAAGGCAAATACATCGTGTAATTGTCAGAAATATATCCACTCAGGTCACCACTGGAATGTGATTTATAAATTAATGGCATGAAGGCTTGTCCCGGACATTGACTTGTATATAAATAGCCGAAAAGGTAATTTTGAGATATGAAAAAAATGTAGTGTATTTCCCCTACACAATTTCTGATATTATCACATCTCGTAAAAGTAAACTCAAGTCGTCATTTTTTCTTCCTACCTCCGACACTACGGTATCGTTCTTGTGTCTGATACTTATGTATGTGGTTGTTTGCATGTTCGTCATAACATCCGAATACATGTAGATCGACGGATGTCTGGGAAGTAAAACTGTTCATTAAAAGAAGAAAGGAAAGATTCAGCTACTTACTAAAATCAAGTCACCAGTGACAGTCGGAAGTAATTGCCACAAAGTAATACACAAAATGAAAAACGCAACGGCTACGGGAAAATATGTGCCGTATAGCTATGTACATCGAATGTTTTGTAGTCTTCTAGAAATTGACCAAAACAATATTACCACTCTGAATCTGTCCCCGAAATCCCCGAAAGCTGTTTAACAGAGCACGGCAAGCCCCATGCAAGTCTGTTTTTGTAAACCTAGCGAAGTCGCAAAGAGTATTGACAAAACCCCTTAGTCAAGATTTTCTGTAACCCTGATATCATTATTTATTATTATTTAAAGTAGATTCTACAAAACAAATATGTTGTATTAAATGAAAATTTAAATGTATTTATCCACTCACAACAGCATTGAGTTTACCCATTATTGAAATAAAACTTGTAATATTTATCAATTATGAAAAATTAGTTGTTATTAAGATTGGTGCGATTCATTTTCTTACCTTCATTCTTATTAGCCCACAATAAATGGATGCCTTAAAACTTAGGACAACAATATGTAAATTATCAACTTGAGATATGCGCGAAAGTCCTAAATGTTAGAAGTAATGACGTCAACAAAGCCTGAAAACGTGTTCATGCAACAACGGCAACAGATTCTTCAACAAAAAGAGCAAGGGCCAACTGGTACAAACGGAATCAAAGTATCGGTCAGACTCATGGATGGATATATACTTGCAAAAAACGGGTTTGACTTAATACGTACCAACAAAAAGTGGTCGCATTCCTTTTACACATGGTAGATTATCGGTATCTCATTCAAAATGTTTATAGGCGAAACATAAAGTTAATGATGAGATTTAAAAACAACATGTTACTATCTTATTTGATGAAACATATCGGAATTTTTATATCGATTTTGATGGAAAATCAAATATTTTGTGTCGTAGCATGCTTTTATGCTGTGTTTATTGAGTTTGTCTCGTTTTCAATAAAGAATTACATGATCAGTGTTATAAAATAAGATCTTTGGTAGATCACGCTAGCATGTAGGTTTCCCTGGGGATTTCAAAGAAGATAAAATTTAACCGAAAATTACATTTTTCATGAGAGGCATAGTTATGAAAAAATGCGCTGTGTTTAATGTGCATAGGTAAACTTCAGGCACCTTTTATTATGGGGGTTATAAATATAAATGTAATCGGAAGTCCAGGCCCGGATCTTTCAGCTTTAAGGGCACGGCAGCGCTCGCTTATCAAGGGGCTAAGTTAGTCGTGGTGTTTGTGTTGTATATATAGGTATAACATAGTAATTTACTGCCGGATCTTTTCGCCTTTCTGTAGAGCGGTTACTTATCCGGGTTCGATCCTCAGCAGAGGCACACGGTTAGGTTTTTTTTTTTTTTTTTTTTTTTTTTTTAGATGTTTCCTTTCCACTATTACAATAATAATAATAATAATCACAATAATAAATTTCGTTTATCGGTTTGACGGTCACGGGTAAAGATAGCGACTTAAGACACCATGGACACGGTGACACCAATTCCTTAGATATAGCGTTTTTACATTTAAATACTAAAAATTGGTTTACATGTAGGTTATAAATAATACTATGTTGAAAAATTTGAAAAAAGGGATAAAAAGTAAATTATTTGTATGAATTAAACCAGTATATTTGGCCTGTTATGCCGATTTTAGAAATCACAGGCCGTGTCTAAAGATAACGACAACTCCTTTACATGATATGCCCGGATTTAGGGTAACGAACTTATATAATAATAATAATAATAATAATAATAATAATAATAATAATAATAATAATAATAATAATAATATTATTATTATTATTATTATTATTATTATAAATAATAATAATAATAATAAATAGTAATAATAATAAATAATGAACAACTTTATTTCGCAAACACAATCATCTCACGAGAGAGACATCTACTCAATGATATTGTGTCAGTTCAACAGGCATTTATCAAAATTTACTTAACTATCTATACAGGATACTGAATATAAGATATCTTACATTTTAAATAGAAAAAAAAATACACATACATCGTTTTATTTATTAAAACTTTACAATTCCACTACAAGTGATCCACTCAAAATGAAGTATATGAGCTAACATGATAAAAATAAAAACGTTCATATATAATTTTGAATACCTGTACTTCTTTTTAAAATACAGGTTAATCGTTATTTTGACGAGTTTAAATCGATTTAATTTACAGGTAGGACATTCGATATATACGACATTAAAAGGTATACAAACTGTTTTCAAATTTTTGAGGTACAAAAATGTATTTAAAGTACAGTATAAATTCGTTTTATTTTATGTCAAATTTTCATTTTGAGTTGATCAAATAGTGGCGATCGATTCTCCAGTCAAAATAGTTCAACTTATATCGAGTGGTAATATCTTTGATATTAGAGAAAACCGAAGAGAAAAATAAACAACTTTGGTGAACTATCTGACAAACTTTCTATTATTTGTCTCGTGGGGATTGGCGATGACAAACACTTCGATATGATGTCAGTGATTTATATTTCTATCGTCATATTTTGAAGAGTTACATAAACCGGTATAAGAATAATGTTTCATGGGAGTGCTACAGTTGCGGCGTATTGACTCTATGACCCAGCACGTTGGAAGTCGCCTCGCAGGTGCGTGCCAGTGCGACAGATCATAAAACACTCGGATATCTTGTTCACGCTTACAGGATCATCCTATTATATTAATTCTAAATAATAAAGATTATTGAACTTTTCTTTATCTCAAATAGCTTTTGAAATGCTAATATAAAAGTTCAGAATAATTTTAAATATCTTCAGAAAACACATACATACTGGTCAAGGTCAAACTCGATGGTTGTTATGGTTGTTGTTGGTGTTAGTAAGTGCTGTGACGGTTGCGGTGGTGTAAGTGGTGGTGAGTTGTAGATGTTGGGTGAATATAGTGGTAAGGTTGTGGGGTCAATTGTGGTGGCGACGGTAGAAAAGTTTGACGACACATTTAAAATATTCCACTTACATACTTGACGTCAGTTATGAAATGGCGGATAAAACTACGTGCAATTTTGGTAAACTGATACTGAGTGCTATAGAAATTCAGAAAAAGACAGGAATGGTGTAAGACCACAGGATCGCCGATTTCCGGAATTTAGTGCTAATTTGAGGTATCGATAAGTTTTCACGAATTTAGATTTAATTTGACGTATTTATCTGATGTGGCTAGAATTGAGTAGAATAACGTCGTCTTTTGCTTCAAAAAACTTTCATTTAAGTGAACAGTTCGTAGAGGACGCCGGAGTACCTTGAATAAAATATATGTTATAACCTATTTAAAATATTTCCGAACACAGACACAAAAACAAACAATCGTGTGTGTGTGTGTGTGTGTGTGTGTGTGTGTGTGTGTGTGTCGTCAATCCAATGTGTGCCTCTCAGTGCTATACCTGATCTTAAATTCACGTGATCGTTACCTAGTCTGATAAAACTTAAATGAACATATCGTTTACCAGACAAGACTTCAACCATGTTACGTCCCTGAAGTGTCCGGAAAGCTCAGGTAGCCGTCGTTCCGGAGATTGTTCTTTGTGGTGAACATGGAGAAAAGGTTTATGCACTTTGTTTTTACTGTAATGATTTGGTGTGTGCGGAATGCGTTTTAGATAAACCAATGGGCATAACTTAAAATGTGTGAAGGAAATAGTTGGTGAAAAGCATCAGAAATGAACTACAAAATAAAAAAAAAAGAAATCCATCAAAGTACCACAGATAAAAAAGTTATTGGACGAAACAAGACTGATAAAGACACAAAAGGAAACAAACAACAAAGAACTGACTGACTCCATTAACAATCAGGCGGATAAGTTAGTGTTACTTGTAAAAAATACCAGGGACAATCTTATCAAGGAAGTTATTTAAGCAGGACTATGAAAAATTTACACAACTTGAAAAAAAATTGGAGGAGACTTTAATAGAAAATGAAGAAATCATCGCTCAATACAGAGATGATCTAACATCATCGTAATTTTAGAACTAAATAAACTGGTGGTCGTAAAACAGGACGAACTAAATGTTGACATTCCAAGTGTTAAACGTCACGTTTTTATGCCTGGAAATACCGACAGTCTCTGAGACGTCTTTGGACGATGTACAGAACAGCGAGAAGGTTCCAAGGTAATTAAACCTTTATCTAGTGATCACGTGATAGAAACAAAACTTGAAGTTTTGTCTGAATTTCAACCTGTGTATTGTGGGTAAATTACAATATAAGTACACTTAGTAACAGCATGTCGGATTGACATCGAACAATATAAGGTGATTTCTTTTAATATAGAAAAAAGAAAATTAAAAAATCAAAGAGCATCTATTTAGCAATAGTCAATCGATCAAGAAAGTACCTGGCAACGCCAAATGCAATAAAGAATTTACCCGGCAAAAACTATAGCTCTCTCCGTCTATGCACTGAAAATCTCTTTGATGTTCTTCCATATTTGATACTAGGAAACTGAAAATATGAAGAAATGTTCCGTGGCTAAAACTTGTGAAACATTTAAACTATCTTAAACGTAACTGTTATTTTCAATTATCTGACTGAAAATGGAACCTGTCTCACTTCAATATGATCATAGTTTGTGGAGGACAGAGAATTCATTAGTAACTACTTTCTCTACAATACCAGATTTGCCACGTGTTCCTTAACCTGCTGTGTTTCTGCTTTTTGTACCATTTCAAGATTTGATGTTACTATTGAATAAGAAATTAAGCTTAAATTATACTTGATAGCAGTAAGAATTAACAAAAGGAAAAAGTACGAACCACCACAACAAAATAAATAAATAAATAAATAAATAAATAAATAAATAAATAAATAAATAAATAAATAAATAAAAAAAAATATAAAAATTAAATAAATATAAAAAATGCAGACTTTGGATGGGCACCAGACAGTGACAAATTGTGTCCAGTGGTGTCGTTTAAATTTTTATGTAGTGTCCGCTTATTTCACGATGAGATGTTCTACATAATGAACAATAGAGCGGAGCTTTAAACAAAATGACAAAACAAACACTTATTTGTTTAACTGTGCCAGTGAGCTAGCACTATTAAACATACTTTTAACAACAAAGATTTTTTTTTGATACATCAGAGAAATAAATCTGTCTCGACTACTCACTGGGATGGATGAATGATGTTTTATGCCCAGATCATTTTTTTTTACTTAATTTGAGTCAGTTCTGGGATAGTGGCGGAAACCTGAGTGCCCAGAAAACCACAAAACCTAACCAAGGGAACTGACTAACACATGCGTTGAGAGGCGATGTGATACGTAAGCTTTAGACCAATCCGCCACCGAGGCCACTTTTGGCATGACTAAGATCTTTAGATGGCGTTGTGAAGGAAGCAAGAGTAAACTGAGAAACCACAAACCTGACAAATTAAACTATCTGCGCTTAGACGGTTTAAAGCACCTATATCTGTAAGCCAGCACCTTAGACTCACTGAGAATGACTGAAAAACCTTTGTTAGTTTGGTAGTGGTGTTTATGCCCCTGGTCAAAATTATTTCAATTCATAAATAACACCTTACTGTAATTTTATATTCTACTAAAGAAACAACCTTCACATTCAGAGAATGCAGCCAGAAATGTAAACATTTGTTAGTTTGTTGGAAAAAAACTAACAAAGTGTATATCACAGATGTCAAACCATTTCTTTACATCGGCGTCATTAATTAAGAAACAGATGAGTCTAAATTTATGTGACATAAGACTATAGTTACCTGATTAATGACTCTGTTAACTTAAACTGGTAATATTTAACTTAAACTCATCACTGTTGTCAGTCACAGTTTCTGTTTCTTGGATATTTTCAATTCTGTAAAGTGAATCTATAAACATATATTAAATTCTTTTCATACTGACATTTCCTTTGATTATTGATGTTGATTTGATTGAATGATATTTAACATATCATTAAAGATTATTTCTTTTCTGTTGTGACAACACAAGCTATATTTATAAAAAGAAGATGGAGTGAGCAATGTGTGACGAGGGTCTTTAGCCTATTGTGACAGTTTTTAAGGACCAATGAATCATTCCTTTATGCCAAGTTCTCAGCAAATCTTAAAGTCTTGGCTAGATTCTATCTAAATTCAAAATACTAGACATCAACAAAGAAAGAGAGCAACCATTATTATGAAAGTCACTATATTTGCAGTATAATTGTTCATTTATACATACAGTTTTATAATTCATTTACTATTAAATATATTCATTTTATGACACAGAAACATCAATCAAGGCCCTGCATCGTTTTTGTATTTATTTGTTTATTTATTTTATCATTTTTTGCGGTTCAATTTCAAGAAAATTACAGAAATAGGTATTTTTTTCGATCCGGGTGGTATCCCCATGGTTTTTCAGTGGAGGGTGAAACTCGAACCCGGCTTTATTGTTTTGAGCAGGGACTGCAAAACTCTTAAGTATTGAAAAAAGGAGTATTTGGAAGAATACTCGTCGATTCAAGTGACTCGAATAGTCAATCTCCAGCTCATTTTGGTACAGAACTAATTCTGTTCAACACTGGAGGTAAATAATAATAATAATAATAATAATAATAACCAATTTACAGCAACATTGATAATCGTTACAAGTTTGATGTATGACCAAAATAACAACTGTAAAAGTGAAGAAATAAAACGTTCGTGGAACGTTATTGAGTCAGAAGAAAAATACAGTATAACTTCGATCGCTCGAACGTCGTTACCTCGAATACCCCGGATAACTCGAAGTCATCTGTTGGTCCCGACCAATTTCCTATAATATCCTATGTAAATAACCCACGATGGCTCGAACTTCGTTAACACGAATACCCCAGCTCTCTCGAACAATAAATATTTTTCAAAAGTATAAAATTAGTAAAACTTCACCTTGAACGATTACAATTTTTGTCAGAACGACACATGGTCCGGGTCATTGTAAAACAGAAGCTGAAATCATATTACGGATTTTGTCAAAAGTAATAGAGTGGAACGAAACAATAAGGCTAGAAAGTTACCTAAAATTAATTACAAATTAATTATTATACTCAGTTGTTTAATCTTTTAATCCGATTACGACCAAGAGAGTGTTGATCGGTATTTTTTAAAACACCTCAGTCGTTCGTGCCTGATGATTGCACCTCCGGATTCTGTTATTTTGTAATGTCCTTTGAATATATATAGTTATGTGTATTATCGTAAACGACCAGTATTAACGATGCTTTGTATTTGGCCTTGTTATTTATTACGTATGCAATTTGAATAAAGTAAATTTATCTTGTATCAACACCTGTTGAAATTTAAAAATCGTGCCATATTCTAGCCCCGTAGCAATATAACATCACACGGCAGATATTGCAGGTAATCATGTAATTTGAAATGAATTTTGTATTTTTAATTTTTATTTAAAAATATTTCGTGATAAATAATGATATTTTAATTCGGACATTTAGTTTATTTACAAGTACGACAAATTTAAAGATTGCTTTACAGCCGATAAGCATGGGAACGTGAACCTCCAATCATATCTCGATGTTTGACCGCTCAACGGACGAGGTTAATTTTAAACACACCTTTTAGTCTACATATTTATTTTTAAATATGGTATTGGTGTACAAGTATATATATCATTATCATACGGGCACTCGCAAGTTATATTTAGAACAAGGAAGTGTCGTTAAATTATTTATTGTCTGGTGGAAATTTTTTTATAACATGATTTTTTTCACGATAGTTGTTTTTTGGAGATTTTTTTATGGGAACGGTAAGTATTGGTTAATGAATAAGGATTATTTAGCAAACAGCTTGATCGTTATTACACATCATTTGCGTATTAAGTATAATTATAAATCCATTCTTAACTGGTAAACACATCGTCAAGTATCTAGTTTGAAAAAGGTTTGTGAGATCTATTTACCTATGATATATTAAGAGTTATGATAGAAGTTGTCTTTTAGTTTTTTCCTTAATAATAATAATATGAAGTACACAAGTTTTGTTTTTTTTATAAAAATAAAAATAATAATAATTATTATTGTTATTATTTAAAGCTCACAATAACAGCGTAATGTCTTGTCGAATTTCTGTTATCTTTTTAGTTGTATTTGTTTTTTTCTTATTCATTTATTATACTTTTTATCAATTATTTTAAGATATACTCATATAATATTATATAACTAATATAGATATAGAAAAAACTGAATAGAAGGGATATGTCTTATTATGTCATCATTTTGAATTTTCCCTTTGAAATGAAAACAACTCTCTTTTTTGCAGAAGCATCATCCATTTACAGTCATGTCGGAGATGATGTACAATTCTCATGGACACTTAACCCAGTTCCAGTTGTAGCTGATATTATTAACATACAAAATCCAAATGGCAAAGTTATGTTTTATGTATCTGGCACAGTGGCTGCACCAATAGAGACTCCATATACAGGAAGGATAGTTTATAATGGCAATACGGTAATAGGACAGATGGAATTTACTTTAAAACAAATCACTAGATTAGATGCCGGTGTATATAAAGCTAGTAAAGCTGGTGCAGCTGGTTCTCCAGTCTATCAGGGACCAACATTGTTTGTTCTTGGTGAGTTGAAATGACATATGGGATGTTTATATAATAGTGTATCTTAAGTCATATTTTGCTATACTGAATAACACCATGTCAGAGGTTTTTGTCTTGATGAGGGATGATTTTCCGAAATGTGCACATCAAAACTATTGAACCAGTCGAACTACCAAGTACCATCCTCGTTTAGGACCGATCTCACTGGCCGATGGACAAAAACCTATGTAAAATAGACACAGCGGACGCGCAAAGTTTCGAGGTTTAATCCATCCGTTTTCATATACCCCAGACATAGATAAAATGGCGAAATTTTGCATTTGATACAACCACTTTGTCTGTTTTGAATACTTTATATACGAGATGCATACGCTTACATCCTTTCTATAAATGTGCTACTAACGATGTATAGACGTTCCATGTACCTTATCTTTCCTCCCTCATTCCGTTTTCAGCTGTGAGTTGCGATGATACCCAGAGGATGCAGAGGGAACACAGCAGACGTTTAACGGATGGTAACGTTTTTTGCTCGTATATTTCGCGGATTTACATCGTACATCGCGGAAAGTTTATCCGTGTTAAAAGTTTTGTGCAGTTCAAAAGTTTGTTTTTTTCGGACAAAATCTAAATGGACGGATTCTCGTTTGATTGAGCGCATATGCAATGGGTACACAACGGATGCATAGCATTTTCCAACGGATTGCAAGATTTTTCTACAATCCCCTTTGCATCCATAAGTGCAGTGGAGCCGGGCCTTTACTTGATGTTAACACTGTTACTTACACTAGACATTTTGGCTTATAGTTTCACATGCGCAATTCTGTCGAAAATAAATCTTCACGTAACCGGTCAAATAGACACTCGAAATATAATTAAAAAAATATTAAACACTACAATAAATTATCTTTTTTTCTCCTTTTTTCTTAAAAATGTCTATGAACAATTTTCCTTAAAATGAATAATTATAAAGGACAGTTTCTTTCTGGATCATACATAGGACTTTAATGTTTAAGATATTGCTCCCTCGTGCTTGTAAAAATGAGGTCAGAGTATCGATGGGTTGACAGGAACCAAGATAATATGAGTGGGGAATGACATACATGCTTGTGTATTCTTTTACAAAAAGTCGTTGAGATTGCACGCTAGTACAAGGTCTATTGGTTTGATAGTTTATGACTTTTAATAGTGTTTTATCTCACTAGACTACTACTTCAAACTCGTCCAAAGGGATATCAAAATCAGTGGTCATTATTGGATTGTATTTTATTGTTCTGCCTTGCTGTACCTTTTTTTCTTATTTACTTTTTCAATCTCTCTCTCTCTCTCTCTCTCTCTCTCTCTCTCTCTCTCTCTCTCTCTCTCTTTGGGTCTCTCATTTTTATAGTGACACCACAAAGTATCGGTACTCAGTTTATATAAAGAGTGAGTTAGCGGATTACCATGTACAGACTGTTCCTTGTTCGAGCGATCTGTCCTGGCGATATGGATGAAAGAGTCGTGCCATGGTCCTGGGCATTCAAACATTACTTATCCGGTTAAAAATCAGTTTTTTATTCATTAAAAATGTCCTTGTCAATACATGAAATAGAATTAAATTTAAAAAGTTAGTAAATAAAATTAAATAAAATTATTTTAAATTAAATAAATAAAAATACGTACATGCATAAATGCATAAATAAATAAATAAATAACCTATTTATTAAAAAGATAAAAAAAATCAATTAATTGTTCAAAAGATCAATTACTTAGCCTTTGCAGTGCCTCCTGGGGTGAAAATCTGTAGCACAAGTTTGTTTGGCTTTTCACACGAACTGTGAAGAACAAATGTGTTTTACTTAACCATATAGAGCAACTACTTCAAACTTTGATATGATAATGATGTTATAAATTAGTGTATGTCCCTAAAAATATTACTAGCATAACCCTTATGGTATATAGTTCGAGCAACCTGTTTAATAAAGTTTGACCGAAAGGGTAATGATAAATCGATCATGAGTTGTTCATTGATTATTTTGAATTGTTTTTGGAGCTGTGAATTTCGTACAAAACAATTATTTATAATGTTCTTGTTTCGAAAATGCATCAAATTTAAGGTCTTTTTTGCAAACTATATGGTGTGATGCAAGTTTTGGTTTAAAACCGGGATAACACGCATATTTGTTTACATTGACAACAATGGTGGTCCGTAGCTATAGTCTACTGAATTATGAACTTGAATGCTAAATTATTAATCGCGTTTTTCCATTTCATTCTGAGGTAAAAACACGATTTGAGATAATTCAATTTGTTATTAAATATCCTGACATTCCGATGGTCCATGAATTGATTGTTCGTTTACATCAACTCATCGAGGTTCTGTTGTTCTGTTGTAGTGTCTACCACGTTGAGACAAACCGCAAAAAGTCGATGTTGTTTTACGTAATTTTTTCGCATTGTGACGTAAAGGCTGAATTCTACCTTTTGTCATAGAGCGTAAAAAATATTGTAGATTGTATAGCTTAAGAAATATTAAACGCATAAATGTACTTAAGAATCGAAAGTAGAACTAATAAAATAAAGGAAAAATATCAGTCCATTGTAAAATCACAACCCCCTTAAAAACAATGAAAAACTTGAAAACTAGCCAATTTAGTCATACGCTTCCATCAAGAAAGTGGAGTACATCCTGTCTAGTAAACTACAGTCAAATTTTAAAGTAAAATTTGAGAACGAAAAGAGCATGAAATTATGGTAATTCAAAAATAATCAGTATAAGTTAGGATACAATGACTTTACACTAAGCAAACATATTGTGATTATGGGCAAACATTTTTTTAAAGCCTTCATTAGCATAGCCATTTATAAAAATCCTCGTAAAACTGACCTTATGCATGTATTTAAGCCTTTTAATTATATTGTTATGTTTGGTCTTGCACAAAATCATCATCTTTGTGTTAACTAGCCAATAAGCTGTTCGATTTGTTAAACAATTGAAGAACCTTATTAGCCCTCTGTACATTTCATTATTGAAAAATTGCTCCAAATTCAAAATATTCTCAGGTGAGCGCCAAGGGCCTCAGGACCCTCTTGTTTTATCTGTCATCTTTTTCGGCTCATTGTGTCGGGGATGAGCATATTCCGAAATGTGCACATATGGCACATACAAATTGAAAAGGTTTTTTTGTTAAATTTCGATGTGCCATATGTGCACATATCAGAAAATCATTTCTCAACAGTGATACATTGGTAACTTTAGTATTAAATATTAATTGTGATAAGTGTCTACTATTGGTATCTGAAATAATGGAAGTTGATGATTCTAAAGAATATGGAATATGTAAATTTTACTAAAAATAAATTTAATCAGAACATTTCAAAACCATAATTTTGAAAAAAAAAATTCATAATTGTTTTATATAAATAAGTTAAAACAGAAATAAAATATTGAGAAATACCGTAAATTTAGTCATTTTTGCGAAGTGCAAATTATGCGTATTTTTTGTGTTAATTTTTTTGCGATTAAATATTGAAAAAAAAAACGAATCATCTTTTTAGGATGGAAATTGCAGACAAGATATGTGACAGAAAGACAGATATACTGGCGGACAGACAGACAAAACAGGGAAAACCGATATGTCCCCTACTATTATGTTTGGAACATATAATTTTGTTAAAAATAAAAAAGAAAGTTCCATTAACTGAAAGAAGATGACCCCTGGAAATAGCTTATATAATTCTGGAATCCTCAATTCCTTCCACTAGTCGGTATTTGTTGCATAGTTAACTATTCTTTTAAAATTTAAATCTCTCAACATCAAACGCCTTCCACGTTTTTTCGGTACCAATTCGTCAACATTATCTTCAGTAAAATTTAGTTTAAGCTTTTTTCCTCTAAGTAGATGTCCTTTAAAATCGAACGCTCGATTCTTTTTAATCTATTTTTTTCTCTTTCCTAAAATTGGTAATATTTTTCGGCGTTCCATTTTCAGCTGCAAACTTTCCAACAGAAGCTTTAGTTTTTGCCAAAATCTTAATTTTCACATTGGTGCGTGAATAGTTGATATGTTTTTTTTCAGTTTTTGATTTTTTGAATTAACAAGCTTTACAGTCACACCTATACAGGTAAACTTTACAATCATATATGACGAAAAGCGTGCAGACAAGCTTCTTAATAGTAATATGTTCAGATTACAGTAGAAAATGTATCGTATACCTCCTTTTGGATTACTATTATATTATCGGTAGTTATTATAATCGCTATAAAATTTGTTAAAATGCCGAACTAAAATTTGTTTCTTGAGTAGGAAACATTTATTTCATTTCATATCTTTTGCGATATAAATATTTTACAGGTTAAATTTTTGCAAATGTTTTTATCCGCAAAATCACTAAAAATAGAACCACAGCAAACAAGTCCCGATTTACGGTAACTCGAATGAAGACAGCATTTTTTGAGGTACCTATCATCAGTCTGAATGGAACATTAATTGCAATAATGGAGTTAAATCAAAATACACTTTTCATGACAGAAATCTCGTTTCATATATTTTATAACATTTATTTTACCTATAAATATATAACACAAATACCTGTTAATGTTTGATGAATGATATTTTTTAAATTTTTAATGATTTTTCTATATTTTTAGGAATATAAATACTATATATTTTTTCATATGAATTTGAAACACTAATGACATTATTTTTTAAAGAGCTTGAAGGGTGTAATTAAGTTCCTTTACAAATAGTTTTCAAAAATATAAAGTTTGCGTATATTTATAACTAATGTAATCTTTATTTAACCTTTAAGCTAGACTACAATTGATTTGTTTTGTATGTTTTGGTTATTTTCGGTCATTTAGAAAATTTTTCTACATAGATATTTTTTTCTTCGTGCTAATAAAACAAACATACAAGTCCTTGTCCATATCACAATCCCAAAAACAAAATAAAAACTTTGCTAACTGGCAAAATATGTTATACACACAAACTTCCATCAAGGAAGTGAGACCGGTTGCTGCGGAAGGGTAAGCACCTTCTGTCTAGCTAGCTACACCCGTCACGTGCAAGTCAATTTTGAGAATGAAAGGAACAAAGAACTATGGTAAGTCAAATATATCAGTATAAGTTTGAATACAGTGACTACATACTTATCAACAATATTGTGATGACGGCCATAAAACGTTTTAAGGGCGCTGATTAGCCTATGCTTGCAATATCCTTGTGACAACAATCTGATTGTTAGTAATTTGCTTCGTTGCAGAAAGTCCCCATAGTGGGAACAAGCTCTACCTTACCGTATAAGCTGTGAAACATATACACCATAAGCAGGAGAAGAAGGGATATTACAACAAAGAAACGGAATGTTGACAATACAAAAAATGAAGTTATCACGTTTTTCGTATAGCTCCGGATGTAACATTTCATGGGTGGCATAATTGAGGTACAAGTCTAAATATGAAGCAGAACACGGAGAATCTGTCGTGCCTTTTATTACAAGCTCACTTGGATAGATGACATTAACATATTCTCCAAATTTATGATTATTTAGAGATAGAACGTCATCTATATATATGTATGTGTAGTTGAATGATTTAGCGACAGTCTTTTCTCCAGATTTGACAAGGTTTTGTAAAAATTCTGATTCATATAAATAACGATACAAATCAGCAATCAAAGGTGCACAAATTGTGCCCGTTGGTATACCGATTGTTTGTTGAAAGAAATATTGCCAAACACAACAAATATATTGTCTATCAAAAACTCAAACTTTTTGTTGATGGTATCTTCAGTATATTTTTGTTTGCTGTTGGTGTTTTACAAAATAACCAGAATCCCTATTGAGCACTAAGTATTTATATCTTGATTTACCATATCTGTAAAAGAATGAAAAGTGAATGATTTGTTTTAGACGTTCTTTCAATTTATTCTTGCACTTTTATCATGGTATGTTTGTTTTATTTTATCAATATACATCCTTTAAATTTGATAATTTACTTCGGTATTGGTAACTGTATTAATATATTTCATTTTATTTATAAGGTAAACCAACAAAGCCTTTTGTTAGAGAATTATCACCGCCTGTTGTGAACAAAACTTTACATTTGAATTGTTCCACAACGTCTACAACAGTTCCTGGAAATCATAATATATCCTTGAGGTACACATGGAATATTGACGGAGTTAATATAACAAGTAGTAACGGGAGATATTTAGTAATTGGTTCCGGTTTTTCAATACAAAATATAAAAACGAATGATAAAAACAAGACAATTACCTGCACAGGAACAGAGCAGAGAGACTTGACTTCTGATATAAGTAACATCTATACATTAGACCCCTTATGTAAGTATACCACTAAAAACTATGGAAAAAAGTAGTTAAAATGTTGCTTAAATGACGATATTTATATTTTATGCAAACTTAAATCTTCATATATCACCACATGTTCAGTTTTAAACCTCAAAATTTCAAAAAAGAATATTGTTGGCTTTACAGCCCTCAAAGTTAATCATTACACATTTTGCCTTTTACATTTTTTTCTAATATAATATGTCGGTGCAAAATATGCTACCGTTGTAAACAGTTCTGATAAACAAAGGTTTTTTTATTTAAATGCAGTTGAGAAATACTAATACTGTTTGCCCTTTTTTATTTTCATTTAAAGTAATCTAACGTTAAAGTAAGATATTTTGATGAATATTACACAGTTCAATTTTTGATACCGTGGAATGCATATGATAATATTGCACGAAACACGCTATAAAAATAAATATAACGGTTTGTTTTCAACTCATAATCCAAAATGCATTGTTAAATTTGAAAAAAAAAATCTAAATTGAAAAAAATTGCTAAACAAACATAAACATGTAACCTTCAACCCAGGAAGAAGAGGATCATAAAGGTCTAGCTACACCAACCACATGTGAATCAAAAAATAAGAAAGAATGTAATTGTGGATCTTCAAACAAATTTAATATTTAAAAAATATAGTAATGACAGTACCCAAGCATTTTAATGGCTTTTGACACGCATATTTTTTACAATGTTTCTAATTCAACATTTTTTGTAAGCAATTGGCTTTCTTGTATTAGGTTCCCGTAGTGGAAACACGATATATTATACAGTGTTAACTGTAAAACAAATGCATCATGCATATGTATATTCCTGCAAAAATATATAAACCCACCAATAAAAAATTACAGTTATCACATTTGCAATTTAGCCAAAATTGAAGCTTTTCAAAATGTTAAGATAAAGACATTTTGTGAATATGCAAAACTTACAGAATCAGTCGAATTTTTTATATTTCAAGCTCTCTTTGACAGATGACCCGATCGCATCTTTTATACATCTGTGTGTAAAGTAGAATGACCAGCGACAATCTTCTCTCGAGATTTAATAATGTTCTACACAAATTTTACTTTATAAATGCAGTAGCAAATCACCATGGATGGTTTAAGTTTGTCCCTATACAAATTGTTTGTTAGAAAAATATTTTGCCAAATGGAATATCAAAATGTCTATCATTGTAAAAATAACATTTTCTGCATATTTTGTTTGTTAAAAAAGCAGAATCTTAGTTGAACATATGTCCATCAAAAGTTTATTTTAATCCACCTTTATAGGTACCGCATCATATTGTTCTTTACACATTGTACATAATCAATTTTTTTTTTTTTTCAAAATGATGCAATTTGAACATATTAATAATTTTCTATTAAGCGTGAGGTCTGACTATACATAGAAGACCAATTACTTTTAAATTATGTTAATCAGAATAAGTCAAAATATGCAAAATATCAATAAAATGTTTTATTGAATAAATCCGTATAACAAAATGTATCATTATTTAAAACTGTAAATGATCTTCGGATGAGTAACATAAAAATGAAATTTAGAATATAGCAACAGTTTCGTTTCATTATATATATTTATCTTTTTCCTTGGACAAAAGATGTAAAATCAATTTACCAATTTTCCAATGTACGGGTATCATATCGATTCATAAAAAATAATATTGAATTAAAACATTTAAACATTTCTTTATCTATAGACGGACCGCTAACAGTAACATTTACACCATCTACTACAAGTTACTCAATAACAGAACAAGGAACCATACCCGATATAACATGTAATGCAGATTGTAAACCAAGCTGTAGTTATAGATGGACTAAAGATGGACAAGTTACATTACATGGTTCTGGTAGTACTCTGTCACTGAGGATTATAAACCGAAATGATTCTGGTGTATATAGATGTACTTCGTGGAATGGACACGGTACAAAAAACACAAGTGATATATATGTTGATGATAAATGTGAGTACGCAGTGTGTAACAAATATTGAAAATAAATTAAACGACATTCCGATATTCATTAATATGTCCAAAGTCTTTTAACGGACACAATTGATTTGGTACAAATATATACATATATTACAATAAACTTGTTATTTTGAATTTTGATGAATGTAACATTAATATTTTGTAAAATTATTTTTATTGTATTTATTAACATTTTTTTAACATTGCATTGTCTTTTATTGGACTTCAAATAACTGTTAAGATAGTCTTTGCATTATTCTGAAAATAAAAACAACTTATGTTATTACTAACATTTCCTATTATTATCATTATTAATTTATTAATTATTATTATTTTGCGTTTAGATGGACCATTAACTGCAACATTTACACCATCTACTACAAGTTACTCAATAACAGAACAAGGAACCATACCCGATATTACATGTACTGCAGACTGTTACCCAAACTGTAATTATAGATGGACTAAAGATGGACAAGTTACATCACATGTTTCTGATAGTATTCTCTCACTGAGGAATATAAACCGTAACGATACTGGTGTATATAGATGTACCTCGTGGAATGATCATGGAACAAAGGATTCTAATAATATAAATGTTGATGTTAAATGTGAGTATTTTGGTAACATATATAACACTCTCTTGGGGAAAATCTGTCATAATTTTATATATGAATTAAACAAATGATTAGATGACAAGACAAGGTAATGGTTCTTAAAATAAAGTAAAGTAAAACAATACAAAAAACATTAAACGAATGGAGACAAGTTAAAAAAAGTAACACTGAAATATAACAAAAAGTCTAAATAAAAAAAAATATTTGGTATTTATTTTGACCTATCCACTTTCGGTTACTCTAAGATTGATAAACCCTAGATTCATTTTCTTTAGCATCCAGACTGTTAGAAAGCAGATTTTAGGTTTAAATATATTGAAGAATCTTTTAAACTGTCTTATAACATTGTTTCTTAAAACAAAGCTAACTGCTTACATTTAAATCATTGATTCAAGAATTATGCTAGCCTTAGGTTATCCATTCGGTTGAATCCATGCTAAGTAAAATCTATTTATACTTTATTTATACTTGTCAGATATTGTTTCCTGAGCTTATGCGCGACATTAGAATTGGAATGTACCAACAAGCTCTTTCGTTTTCAAATTTGTTTAACTAAGGTTTGTTCCGCTATGCAAAACATTCTTTGGATTTGGAATCATATAATTTTACAACATTGGATTCATTTTTTTTAAAATTGTTAAGTAGATGATGTTTTTTTTTTTTTAAATCTATCAAATTTTAGGTCTCTAGCCTCACCGCTGAAAATTGAATTTCCAAAATGTACATGTATGACACATCAAAATTAAAAAGGTATTTTTGTTAAATATCAATAATTGTAAATATTAATTTTTTTTGCGTCATTCTTGATAATTTTGTTGAAGATGGACCTGGAAACTCTGTAAGATTAATGCCACGAAATAAAACCTATACGTTTATTGAGAACACCACCGTAAGCACCGAAATAGAGTGTCAAGCTGACTGTAAACCTGATTGTCTATATAAGTGGAACTCTATAACGACCAGCAACCCTCTAATATTTGGTAAAGTACATAGAAGTCAAGCGGGAAAATACGTCTGTAGAGCTATGAATGAAGTTGGTTCCTCTGAAGTTTCTACTACTCTCATTGTCAAATGTAAGTTTTATATTTTGTTCACGTAAACTTATCCATTAACCTCCTTTTTAAATCATTTTGATTTTGATTTTTATATAAGACTCCGTTTAATGCATGTTTAACACAGGATGAAAACCCATCTTTACGCAATACTTAAAGATGGCATAAATCTCATCTTTACGCCATCTTTACGCATTTCGTAAAGATTCTTAAAGACCTTCTAGCCATACGCTGTCTTTACGCCATCTTTAAGTAACAGGTAACTGTAAGCAATCGATATAAGCATTTGACCTTCCAACTGTGAAGTATACCCTGTCCTATATCAATATGTTTGATTTGGATTCCACATTCCTAAGTGTTTATTTTTAAAAATTCTCTTTTATCACAGGCATCTAAGTTCAAAGAAAATGTTATCATTTTTTACATCAGAATATTGAAATATGGATGCAATGTCATTTTTCATTCAAATAACAAATAAAAATGAATGACAACATAATTACATAATTTAAGAGATTAAGTAAAGAGAACTGTAAAAATGTTTTTTAATTATATTATTATTATTTGCGCCATGTGCGAAATGTTTTTGAATGTTATGAAAATAAAACATAAAAATAAAGAAAATATTTTATAATTAGTTATATCAATAGTTACACATTATTCTAAATTCAATTTCCATTTATTTATTTATTTATTTATTTATAATAATTCCTGTTACAATCAATAAATGAATGTAGCAATTAATGAATTAATCCATTAATTCATATATCATAATAATTCATGTAATAATTCATTCATTCATTCAGTCATTTATTCAGTTTATTCATGTATAAATTAACTAATTTATTTATCCATCTAACCAATAAAATTTATTTATTTATTTATTTATTTATTTATAATGTTTTGTAAGAGAGAGAGAGAGAGAGAGAGAGAGAGAGAGAGAGAGAGAGAGAGAGAGAGAGAGAGAGAGATCTGGTGATTTTTGAAATGTGAACAGAAACTCATTAAAGTATTAATGAATGTCAGCTTAATTAATCTCATTAATAATCAAATAACATTACATGTACCATGTACATGAATTCAACCAATTAGACTACCAATTCAAAAATGCAATGGACCATTACAAATTAAAGATGAACTGTTTTGATTAGTGGATTGGAATAGAGGCTAACTGATAGACCAATCGCAGCTCGTGAATTTTTTCAAACTCATTATCACAGGAAAGGACATTCCATGGACAGTCACAGCTTTTCAAAATGTTGTAAGTTTCTTTTTGTTATTATGTATTTTCTTGTTACTAGAAAAAAAGCATATCTTACTACAAAAATTGTAATTTGTTTAGTATTATCATTAATCAATAATGTTTTTACATTTTTTAGCTGAAACATCTTAATAAAAAATTAACATCTAGAAAAAAAATTGGCGGCCATTTTTGATTTTGACAGAATTTTTTACTCATATCCAGTCTTTTATATATGACTCTTATTTCAAGAAATTTGTCACTGTTATTTTGAAATATATATATATTGACACATGTATGCTATTGCATATGAATGAAAATTTTAAAAAGATGTTGCACTTTCGTAATTTGAACTTCTTAAAAATCTTTCTTCCCACACAAAAGCTAATTTGGACCCATATTTCAAACAAACACTAATAAATAAATAAAATAAGAAAAATAAATAAATAAATAAATAAATAAAAATACAGAAATAAATAAAACAAATAGATACATAAAAAACTGTAATTATAAAGGTGGGACACAATCTATCTATTTTTCTTTCTATTTAAATATATATTTTACAGTATTTCATTTATCTCAATTACACTGTATCATGGTGATGATAATCCACTGAATTTAAAATTTTAAAAATTATGAAATTATGAGGAAAAAAAATTATGATTCATGAAAAATTAATAATAATAATAATAATAATAATAATAATAATAATAATAATAAAACCAGATCCGACTCAAATAATTAAAGATAATAATAATAATTAAAAAGAATAATTATAAAAAAATAATAATGATAATAGAAGTGAGAATATTTGCCGGAACACGATCTTGTTTCCTTTTCATATTTGAGAATTACATGCATTCATAGAGTTTCCGGGTGAGTTTGGCAGGTTTTAGTAGACTGTTAAACAGCATAATTAGAAACCCCTAATATCAATGAGTGCAATCCAAATGGTATAAAATCATAGGTTTTGTCAAAGAGGTATGTATGATTTTACCAATGGCGGGGTATTTCTTTCATAGGGGTGGAGTTGACTAGGCAAAAGAAAATTCCAGTAGCTCAACCGAAACTTGAACCTTCCCAATACTAATTGGATGCTCTTTTGTTTGAGCTACATATACCTGGCCACCTTTTGAACACCAATCTATGTACCAAATTCAGATTTCTCATCCTTTTTCAACTCTGCTAGCTTGAATCTAGACTCAGATCTGTTGGTGGGCCTCTTTCCATGGTCATTCAATTCAAGCTTTTACATGTAATAGAAAAAAAGGAAAGGAACTATGCAGAAGTAAAAACAAAACTGTTGAACTTCTGGATAATATCATAGTGGTTAAAGGCATACAACTGACAGATAATTTATCATCTCTGACATATCCTTGTTTGAGATCTTTAAACAGACTATCTTGTTAAGAGTGTAAAAATCTTAATTGGAGAATAAAGCACCAATTCAGTAGTACCAGGATGCTCTACTGACTGGCCTATCAGGCTATCTATCCAGCCTAGTCTGCAACAGAGACAATTTTCATATTGTCTTGAAAAGTGTTGGGTGTCTTATCAGGCATTCACTTACATAATTGTCTATTTATCTTATAAGCAAGAGATTAAACAAAATAAAATTCAAAACTGACAAAAATATAGCATTATACAGTCTAGCTGCTCTAAGGATACCCATCTAGCCCTATGTTTTAGATGTTTAGACCACAAATGTATATAAGTCAAAGTGTATGTATTAGCCCTTGCAAAACTTGATCCAATTAATTCCTGATGATAATAGTTTAAATCGCCAATATTCATCAGTCTCGAATCAATCTAGATACTTTTAACTCTTTTTTTTTATAACAGAAAGACCAATTTTCAATTTCCCATCTTGAATTTGTACTTTTTTATTTACCGGTATAGCATTTTAGAGTTATCTCTTTTCAAAATTTGATATTTTTTCTCTTTAACACAATTTTCAAAATTAATATATCAAGTTTACACATGAATCAGGAAAAAAACTTTCAAGGTACCAGTATAACACTTTTCCATAAATAATATATTAAATGAAATCATTTTGTTGAATAAAATAAACCTTCTTTCATTAAATAATAATGCAACACTATTCATAATTAGTATTGATATTAAACTTTCTGCATTTGAAAAAAAAATGAAATGATGTTGTCTTCAATTGCTCAAAAATACTGGGAGTGGAGTAATGTTGTTTTATGCCCTGGCCAAGATTCTTTCACTGTGATCTGTAAGCGGCCGATTTTGACCACTCGGTCACCAAGGCCCCACAAAAATGCTGGGAGTAATCATGTTTCTGCAGTATTATTTTATTTCTTTTTTTTTATTGCATTAACAAGTTTTAAAGTTTTGCTGTTTTGTCTGTTTTAGTGTATCATAAGTCAAAAAGGCTGGGATTAATAATGTGTTTTATTTATATTTAAATGTTTCATTGCATTGATTACTTGTGACACTCATATAATAAATAAATATTATTATTATTATTTATCCTAAAAGAAATTATAATCTTAAGTTAACACTTTGATATGCATGATTGGTAAATTATTTTTATAATTGGGACACTATTTAGAAAGGTGAACTCTCTCAGGCTTTATTATGTTGTTTTCTATTGTTCAAAGTCAAAAATACTGTGAATAATTATGTTTTCATATTATTGTATTAATTATTATTTTCATATTATAGGCCGTGAATAATCATGTTTTATTTATATTCAAATGTTTTATTATTGCATTGATTACTTGCTACACTTTAATAAATAAATAAATAAATAAACAATAATAATAATAATAATAATTATTATTATATTCAAATAAATGATAATCTTTAGTTAATCCTTTGATATGCATGACTGGTTCAAGAATCAAGATACATAGTGATTCAAAATTTTTACACTTGTAACACCTCATCCTGTCTTGCGAATACTTGGTTATACAGTGATGATTTATTCATCTTTAATCAACAGTCCTGATATCTTAATTAATGAGATTAACAATTAACAACAGCACATGTCAGGAACATCTCATTTCATTGGGGAAGTATTCCAATTTACAACTGTGAACCACATTACTGACTGTAAAGCTACTGAGATAAACCTGGTTGTGTATTTTATTTTTCATTATAAAATCTAGAGAAAAAAAATCAAATATTGGATTTTTCAATTACAAAAAAAGAAAAAAAAAAAAAAAAAAAAAAGAATATATATGTATAATGTATAATAATTTTAATTTTGTCTCTTTAGTCATAATTGACATGACTGTTATTAATTCAGTATCAATTTATACATGGGTGTTTGATATCTGAAATATTTATTTCCAAAAAATCTTAATCTGGTTATTTATTTTCAAAAAATCTTAAAACTGTTCAATATTGACTTTGGGTCAAGTTTTCTAAAATGAATACACACACACACACACACACACACACACACACACACACACACACACTGGCAGATTCTAATTTAAGAAAGTTTGTCAGTTTGTTGGTCAGTGGTTTTCTTCAGGTACTCCAGTTGAACCACCATCCAAGAACTAACATCCTTGATATATATGAAAGAATTTTGGCTTTAAACAATACTCAATTCACTAACTCCTGTATGTTATTCTGTTATGTGCTACTATATGGTTTTAAAATACTAAATACAAACTTTAGATTCAGTTTAAATCATATTTTTAAAATCTTTTTTGTAGACTAAGAAGAACTGATGAATTATAATGGATAAAAAAGAAGTAAAGCTGACTGGGTGAAAGAGAAAGTAGTGAAGATGATAAGAAATGTAGACATTTTTTCATTGAGTAAAATTTGAAGAAAAAAAAGAAAGCATTTTTGTATACAAAGTTAACAACTTATTATATAACTCTGCAAATGTAACATAATAGTCGTTACCAAGGATCCAGCACCAGAAAATTCCGGATGGCTTGTTCAAAGACTGTCATTAATCCTGTCATACTATTTTGGATTATTTTTTAGTTTAATATGCATTGATTTTAAAAGTTAAGGTATTATCCAAGCACCTAATTTGAATGACTGTTTAATACTGAAAACTGAAATATTAATTAGGATACAATATTAATAGGATACAAATTTTGAAAATTAGAACAAAGTCGATTTTACCCTACATATTGTATATTCAGCAAATTTTAGCCATACAATTTTCAATATTTTCATGAGATTTATATCAAACTTTATTTTTTTTTTGATTTAAGTGCAATTTTTTAAAATTCAGATTGAGATTGTAAACAAATATTATAAGCAAATAAAGTTTAATTACCTTTGTATTTTATATGCTTACCATATTTGTTTAGGTTTAATCAACTGTAAAATTATTTATATCAATATTTATATTGAAGGTGGTGTAGAAATAACATAAAATGAAACAAAAAAAAAATATCTTAATGATGAAAGGTAGCTAAAAAGAAAGTTATACTGTACAGTTTGGCTGAGCTTTATAAAGATCATAGAAAAATCCCTGGTAAAATGCCTCAATTTAAGATTGCGTAAAGATGGCGTAAAGATAAATGGTTGCTTAAAGCTTGCTTAAAGATGGCGTAAAGCCACTTGTATGGTATGACACTGGTAAAACGTCTGGATGTAAGATTGCGTAAAGATGGTATAAAGATACATGGTTGCATAAAGCTTGCGTAAAGATGGTGTAACGCCATTTGCATGGTATTAGCCTTGTAAAAAGTCTGGATTTATGATTGCATAAAGATGGCATAAATATACATGTTTGCATAAAGCTTCCCTAAAGATGGCGTAAAGCCACTTGCATGGTCATATCCTGGTAAAAAGTCTGGATTTATGATTGCGTAAAGATGGCTTAAATATACTTGGTTGCATAAAGCTTGCGTAAAGATGGCGTAAAGCTACTTGCTTGGTATTATCCTGGTAAAACGTCTGGATTAATAATTGCTTAAAGATGGCGTAAATATACATGGTTGCATAAAGCTTGCGTAAAGATGGCGTAAAGCCACTTGCATGGTTATGTCTTGGTAAAAGCCTCGATTTGAGATTACGTAAAGATGGCGTAAAGATAAATGGTTGCTTAAAGCTTGCCTAAAGATTGCGTAAAGCCAGAAGGTCTTTAAGAATCTTTACGCAATGGCGTAAAGATAGCGTAAAGGTGGCGTAAAGACAGCGTAAAGATGGCGTAAAAATATCGTTACGCCATCTTTACGCAATCTTTACGCCGTCTTTACTTAAAGCGTAAAGATGGTTTTTCGTCCTGTGTAAGTCTCAGGGATAGTTAGGCAATAATTTGGTAATAACTTACATTGGAATGTTAAGTTATTGATTTTGATCTCACACACAAATATTTATATATAAATAATAATCTCATTTGATTTAGCAAAACTTGCTGAAAATGATTATATATCTTTAGGCTGTTCTCGTCATGACAATTCTAATAAGAAAAACATTAAATGGTGAAAACAAAATCTAGACTCCCTTCATTCAGTATAATTTCTAATAAGTTTACTTTCCGTATTACATTTTTTTCATTGAGTAGATGTACAAACTTGCACAAGACCTATTCCATCTTTTAATGATCTCTAAGTATCCTTAAAAATCCTTAAATATATCCTTAAACTTAAAGATCCTTAAAGGTGCCTTTAAGCTTCATTTAATTCATCTATAAGGATCTATAATGGACATTTAAGGACTCTTTTAGGACACATTTAAGGATCCTAAAGGAATCCTTAAAGACCCTGAATAAAACTGAAATTTTCAGGATATTTAAGGAGGTTTTAAGAATTCTTAAAATGTTTCATAAAAACTAAATTCCTTTAGTAATTATGGGATCGATAGCAGTCGCATTCATTCAGTTAAAGGTATGGTTTTGTTTGTAGTATATTTTGAATTTTTATAGTTTATACGATATAGGAGACATAGATAATGCTAATTCTAATTTTAACATTAAGATTGTGAAGAGGAGTCGTATGTAGTTTCCTAAGGTTACTTGTTTTTTAATTCACAAATGAATTAGACAACGCATTTGCAGTTTTCACCGTACAGGTAAACAGCATGTATTTTAATCAGATCGGAAGTAAGCATAAAGTAATTAACGGTATATCTTAATTGTAGACAGCGGTAATTGTTTTATTATAGATCCCAGATAATTCAAGTCCGGCTTTTGACTTTGATATGCAGTTTCTTCTATAGGTATGAAATCACTATGACGTCAGATAATTTGTTAAAATGATAACCTAACCCTGATCTCTGGGCGTTGTAAATAAATATGTGTTTTCTGAAGTGATTTTAAGAGACAGTTTTCATATGAAAATATTGAAACATACATTAAGTAACGAATAAAAGTAATTGCAAAACAATGTTCTAAGTAATCTTATAAATAATTTTTTTTTTTTTTTTTTTTTATTTCTTTTTTTTTTTTTTGAATAGGGTAGTGTTATGCATAGATAAAAAAGAACACATGAGAGAGAGAGAGAGAGAGAGAGAGAGAGAGAGAGAGAGAGAGAGAGAGAGAGTCATTTAAAAAAATAGCAAACAAAACATTTACAATCAAAATAATTACAAATTAGGATTAGTAACATTTATAACTATTTTGTATCCAAATAAATTTCTAAATTTGACCTTAGGCTCTAAATTATTTTAGAATTTATAACAAGCAAAACATGAACAATCAGGAACATTTAAAAATAAGCAATAGATTGTCGAAAAGCGGAGTAGATTGAACACACTCTACCGAAAAAGAAAAACCTCGACATATGTATTTTTTATTTTATATAAAGCACATTCTGAGTAATTATGTTCAAATTTTCAGGCAATCCTTTCAAAGTTATTCTGTCTCAGTTGCAGAAAATGTAACAAATTGTTTCTACAAAGTAGAAGTAACATTTATAACCGGAGAAAGTATAAAAGGTCACAAATACTTGACCGTGTTCCGAATAAAATTTGTATAATTTATGATATATTAATATCTAATAAGGATCCAGACACTAGTAAATTGAGTAAAATACGTGGGTTTTTACCACATGATACGTACGTCCTGTCTACTATCTACACGCGGCATGAACAAAATCAAATTTGAAAATGATTAACAATGTGAAGGAACCTCAAATACCACCGAGATCAATTTTGGCACAGCGACTTCATACATACCAACAATATATATATATATATATATATATAAATCGTTATTTGTTTTATGCGTTCTACACTCGTCAGAAGTATTTTAATTGCATACAAACAAATGTGATTATGACGTCATTAATAATTGAAACTTGAAATAATAAAAAAACAAGTTTGAAAGTTATTACTCTCTTTATTTTTAATGGAAATTATTGCATCCAATTCAATTATATTATTTGTGTTGCTTTATTTTAAGTAAAGCATATTTATTAATTCATTTAAAGAGTTTTATATATATATATTTATTTATTTATATATTTTTTTTTATTTATTTATCTGATCTTTAATACTATTACAAAAGACATTGATATATTTCACAACTTGCTTAAACTTTGACTTACAGATCCACCAACTTCAGACACTATTATAAGTGAGGGGCCTCGGTGACCGAGTGGTCTAAAGAGCGCGCTTACGGATCATAGCGCCTCTCACCGCCTGGGTTCAAATTTCACTCGAGACAGATCCTAATGTGAGAAAGTTTGTCAGTTCACTTGCCGAAAGTCGGTGGTTTTCTCCGGGTACAGTGGTTTCCTCCACCTCTGCAGAACTGACCGCCTTGATGTAAGTGCAAAATCTTGACTCGGGCGTAAAACACCATTACTCCACTCCACTCCTATTATAAGTGGATACAATGGAACGGAACTCTACGTAAATAGTAATATTGTGTTAACTTGTCAAGTTACTGGAGGATATCCGATAGCAACATTTTCCTGGCCATGCGGTGGACACGATTACCAAGGAACAAACAGATCTTTGGCTCTCATATCTTTTAATGAACTGACACTGACAATTAATAAAAACAACTTAAATAGGAAATTCTGTATCTGTAAAGAACGTCATTAAGTACCTGGTTACGAGAAAAGGTTAGCAGTATGCCATTTCTAGTTTATTGTGAGTTTTTTTTTTTTCAATTCATAAATAGTATTTTTGTTTTACGTTTAATAAAATTTCATACGACTTTTAAAATGAATAACATCTCTATTCTTTTTATTGAAAACAGAAATGTTACTATGTGAAAAAATAGTTAACCAACACAATAAGAAAATTGATTTACGATTGAAACTTTTAAATCGCAAATCAAAAATTATATATTTAGTCATTCGTAATCGAAATATTTCTGTTCATATCATAACTTAAGGGGAAAAATGCATTTAGAATAATAAGTTTTATATTACGTTATTCTATTTTCAACAGATCTAATATGATATAAGTTGTAATCAAAGGGTATCATATTTATTATTTTGTATTATTATATATCGTTTTAATGCATTAACTTCTTGTTATATATTTTTGACCTTAGATATTGATATATTTCCTTTGGCGTCAAAAATGACATTTGAGACGACTCAAGATATACAGTTAAAGTGCAGCGCTAAAGGAAATCACCGAGGTGTTGTATTCCATCCATGGACACAGAAAATAGGATCAAGATTGATACGGACGTTTGATGGTTTTAACACAGACAACGAAACCGTTGTCAAGATCCCATACAGTAGTTATCAGGATGTTGGGAATTACACTTGTTATGTTTACGATAGAAACGGAATTTTCATGAAAAGCAAAGATGTAGAACTAACAGTAAACGGTGAGTTTTAATAGAACACCGAACAATTAGTGAAAGAAATGAATTTCACACAAAAATCTGTTTAATTTTGATGTGTAAAAAGTGCACATTTCGGAAGATATTTTCTTTATCAGTGGCAGTCATTATAAAATTCGTAAGCGATTTAACATGTAATGGTGTCTATTTAAAAAACGAAAGGAATTATAGACGAAACAAATTAAAAACATATGAATTACTTGTTTTAGAATGCAAATACAACCAACAAGTTGAATAATAGAAAGAAATTTACTAAGCATACAAAGTAAGACAAAAATTGTTTGAAGAAACGTTAAACGCACTGACGAGTTATCAAACGTCTTATTAATATCACAATGAGATTTACGCACAGTTCAAAACAGAACAAGTTAAAAATCAAATACGATTAAGCAAGTAAAGTTCAATAAACCATTGCATTAAATAAACATAACATTTATTGTCTTTATGTTTACAGATAAACCTGTGATAACGGATACAATTAAAATTCAGGAACACAAAGGAAATGCAGAAATTTTAGTTGACTTTTATTCTGTTCCAAAACCAGTTAAGGTAGATTGGATGAAAGAAGGAGCAGTAATTTCTCTTAGTGAAAAATACCGACAAAGTAACACCGTCGTACAAGTTACATTGACGCTACATGAAGTAAGAGTTCAACTTAAAGGTTACAGGGCAAAGCTTACCATCACAAATGTAACTGATGATGACTTTGGAACATACGTGTTAAGAATTGAAAACTTTAAAGGAATCGCAACACAGCAAGTTAATTATCAACGGAAAAATCAACAAATAGGTAACTAACTCCTTTATTTTGTATAAAATTATGCTAATGTCTCCCATACAATTTTGGAACTTTCAATTGATAAATTTTAAACTGTTTGGTTTGTGCTTTTTCATCTATCAAACTTGTTGCCCTTAGTGTCACTGATGAGGAATTATTTTATTTTATTATTAATTTTTTTTGAAATACATATGCCCATATGATGCATCAAAATTTAACAGATATTTTTGTTTCCTGCATCAGTAGTTGAAAATTTTGTTACATAAGTTAACTATTGTTACGCAATTAATGTTGCTGATATCACCCCATTCATTTTGTTATCAAGCAATACCGTAGATTCATACAGTCCTCAATATTTTTGGATAAAATGTGGTTTAGTCATTTCAAAAACATGTTATTGGAAGAAAATTTCGTAGAATTGAGTTTTGTGAAAATAATTTAATTTTGTGTTTTTACTTAGCCATGGGACTAGCAAAATTTAATCCCCCACTAATCACAAATACCAAGGTTAAGAATGGCAAAGTTGATAAAAACTGTTAGCAGCGTTGTTATTATGAGTGAAAAAAAATGAGTATGAAAAAAATGGAAAAAAAACGATTTATATAAATCACAATTCAGGATAACCTCCGCGAGGGTATCCTTAGTTCAGTAGGCTAATGGCTATCAGAAACTGACCCTATAGAAAATTTATATACATATATGGCACATGAATGGTATTGATTGATTGATTGAAATCATTGATTTGGAGATAAAAAAAATGTTAGAATATATCACATCAAACTCACTGAATAGCATTATAAGTTGTAAAGATTGGCACGCTTCAAAAGAATTCTAACCATTAACATATACAAAAACTAAAATGACTTCGAAAGGATTTGTATATGATTATTCATCAATATTTACAATACCTATACAATTTTTATAAACTTATTGTAAAAATCTGGAACATTCAGCAAAGACCCAGATTTATAAATAGATGGGTATAAATACAACTAAATTTTTAAATAAAAATCTGATTATCTACTCTTATCAAACTATTTTAACATTTTATATTTAATAAAAAGACATTGGTATTAACAGAAAAATATTAATTAATCAATTGTTTTTTTTATTATTTATTTTTTTATTTTGTATACCGAAATTTTTCCATCGTCTGCATTGTACTTTCTCTCCATCTATAAGGTACAGCGTCGTTAAAATAATTTCATGCTCGCATGCTCGTTCACAGGCCAGTCCGACATAACAACGAGAATTGATGTTTCGAATACCCTATTTTTTAAACAGCTGTTATTTAACAATCAATATCACTTTGTAACTTTGTTTGTCAAATGGAATAAAACTTTATGAATGTGAAATGTTCTTTTATTTTTACCGTTTTATTTTTTAAACCGCATATTACGTCAATTTATAAACGAGAAGGCGGGGTTTATGTTGATCGAGAGTTTGGCTTTTCCCATAGTTTTAACATTGCCGACGTATTTGGTAATTACCGATTTTTCTTTCTCATTTGTACAGGACAATGGAGAGGTTTGTACAAAAAATGATAAGAATTAATAATTAATAAAAATTGATTTAATTTGATTTAATTTTTTCCCGCCACATCAAGTGATGAACCAGATTTTAAACATTTGCAGTTTATTAGATTTACTGGTTTGAAAATATTGGTTATGACTTGATGTCCCGGAAACAAAATAAGTCAATTATTATTTACCAATGGTAGACTAAATGCACGAATGAATGGTCACCGGTTTGAAATAAATAATTATGGTAACCAACTTATTTGCCAACACTTCAATCAACCGGACCATTCCGTGCTGTCTATGAAGGTTAGAATTTTGGAAATATACCACCACACTAATTTTGAGTACACCATTCCAAATTAGAACTATTGGATTAGAGAACTAGGGACTGCATCATCATATGGATGCAATGATAAAATTGATAGAGTAGGAAACCTTTCTAGCCCAGGTTGTAAGAATGTTAATGTTTTACACCAGTTTAACAGAACTACACGTAACAAAAGAAGTCATGGACATCAAGGTTACAATAAACCCACTATCCATGATGTTAGTTTTTTCTAATCTTTTACCCTTCATGCAGAAACCTCTCGGATAACAACATATTCGAACCAAACTGTACTCTTTACCACTTTCCCGTCTAAATCAGTTACAAGAAGAATGCATATACAGAACTACTACAGATTTTAATACACCAGAGTTTAAACTTAACGGTATCATCATGAATATTGCATTTAAAAGGTTATTTAAACCTGCTCAGGAACACAATATACAGGACGACAACCGTCGCCAATTTCTTAAATTACATTATGCAAACAAAGACATGCTATTAATATTTCTAATATACTGCTTAACAAAGTAGTACAATCTAAAATCCCTACTTATTTAGATTATAACTCGCGACCTCTAATTTCCTACTCCTACATTAAACCCATTTCATCCAAAATATTTTAACTATAAACAAACTTTGCAGTGCCTAAACTTTCATAACTTTACTCCACCTACCTGCTCTTGCTCAGCGTTCCCATATATTTATAAACCAGCCGGGCATGTAGTAACAGGTGATCTCAATATAATTGAGAATACTAAATTAAGATATCTTCTTCGAAAGGTCCTAAATACAGGGACGCTCAACCTTTTACTTGGGGACTGAATTTCAAAACCATTATGGATTCTGTTGAAGAGTATGCTAGAGGTTGGGCTAAATTAGACACGTAGAGCTTGAGACTTTATCCGACTGGATAAGTACAATTAGAAATTTTGTCAAGTCAAGGATTGCAAAACTTAATGGGTCTATGGGTACAAAACCTTCTTTAGTGCTCAGGGACCATGAGGTTTCTGCAATCCTTACTGACATATATAACAGGTACGTTGCTGTCCCGGCTGATAAAGCTTCTAATAAAATTATTTTCGTTTATAAGAAATTCTATGTTGAATGTCTTGTTAAGGAGCTTGGTTTAGAAAGTATATCGGAGAATCCTACTTATACCAAAACTTGACCTGCCTTACTTTTATTGGATTCCAAAACATCACATAAATCCATACAAGGAAAGATATATAGCAGGTTCCTCTAAATGAACTACTAAATCATTATCAGTAATTCTAACACAAATTTGGACAGTCGTCAAAGATGGCCTTCAGACTTATTCAGATAGGGTCTATTATCATTATTCAGATAATTTCTTTACGATCTGATTGGATAATAAGGTCCTTGTAAATACCGATGTTACAATTTTACACGGGTGATAAATAATTCACTCGGGTAATAAATAAAAATTACACAGGTAATAAGAAAGAGTGAATAGAGCGGTAATGGCCGCCACCATACAGTTCAATTGGGCAATAAACAGAGTAAAATTTACGCTTAATTTGTAAGTATCAATCAATTTGACACATGATGCATATTTTATTGTGTATTATCGTAAAATTCTAGTTAAATTTTAAGCTCGATTTCCGATATTATTAATAAATTAAACTCAACATCGCTTACTCCAGGTGACCGATACACGGCAAAAGGGAAGTAACTCTCACAATGTTTACATTCTAATTTGAGTCCGACCTGGTCCCCTGCTCGAAACCCTGCTTGATTTGTTTTTGTTTTTGTTTACTTGGTGATATGTAAATATAAGTGTATTGCCGACTATTTTAATTCTGTCGTCTGCATTCTAAAAAAAATGGCAAAAAGATTTGCAACACATTCTGAAGAAGAAATAATAGAAAAACGTGCCAAAACGATACCAAGTGCAACTGTGAGAGCTAATAATCAAGCAGCTAATATTTTCAGGGAGTATTTACAAGAAAAACAACAGCCCGTTGATTTTGAGAACTTTGATGTTTTTCAACTTTTTTAATCTACAAAATTTTGAAATATTAAGTCTGAATAAAATGATAAATTCGTTATCTGGTTTTTAGGCAGGTGATATGGAATTTTATCACCTGCCTAAAAACCAGATAACTAATAATATCACCTGCCTAAAAACCAGATAACTAATATTATACATCTGGCATCAACCAAATGTGGATTCTCAAAAATCTTAAAGAACTATTTGACCATTTTGTATCTAATACTCTATCTTCGGTGAAAAGGATAAAAACTTGTGATTTTTCTACCCTTTACACCACTTTCCCTCATGCTAAATTAATAGAGCGTCTAAAACAAATCATGCACTTTTCATTTTTTTACAAAAACGGTAAACCAAGATATTAATATCTAGTGCTCAACAGGGATTCTTCTGGTTATTTTGTAAAACACCATACATACTGCAAACAAAAACATACTGAAGATACCATCAGCAAAATGTTACAGATTTTGATAGACAACATATTTGTTGTGTTTGGCAATATTACCTTTCAACAAACAATCGGTATACCAATGGGCACAAACTGTGCACCTTTGTTGCTGATTTGTTTCTTTATTCATATGAATCAGAATTTTTACAGAACCTTGTCAAATCTGGAGAAAGGCTGTCGCTAAAACATTCAACTACACATACAGATATATAGATGACGATCTATCTCTAAATAATCACAAATTTGGAGAATATGTGAATGTCAACTATCCAAGTGAGCTTAAAATAAAAGACGCGACAGATTCTCCATCTTCTGCTTAATATTTGGACTTATACCTCAATTATGACACCCATGAAAGGTTACATCTGAAACTATACGACAAACGTGGTGACTTCAATTTTTCTATTGTCAACTTTCCGTTTCTTTGCAGTAATATCCCTTCTTCTCCAGCGTATGGTGTATATGTTTCACAGTTAATACGGTGCGGTAGAGCTTGTTCCCACTATGTAGACTTTCTGCAACGAAGCAAAATACTTACAATTAAATTGTTGACACAAGGATATTGCAAGTCTAGGCTAATCAGGGCCCTTAAAAAGTTTTATGGCCGTCATCACAAAATGGTTGATAATTATGTAGTCACTGTATCCAAACTTATACTGGATATATTTGACTTACTATAGTTCTTTGTTCCTTTTATTCTCAAAATTGACTTGCACGTGTCGGGTGTAGCTAGCTAGACAAGAGGTACTTACCCTTCCGGAGCACCCGGCCTCACTTCCTTGATGGAAGTTCACTTGTATAACATATTTTGCCAGTTTGCAAAGTTTTTACTGTGTTTTGGGGATTGTGATGTTGACACAAACTGGAACGTTTGTTTTATTACCCTACTTTTCTTTTTATTTCAATTTTATAAAATACTTTTTATTTACTTTAATAAAGCTTTGCTATTTGTCGTATTCTTAATCTTGTATTATAGGGAGTTTATTTTAAAAACTTATATTGCACACACACACACATCTATATATATATATATATATATATATATATATATATATATATATATATATATATAATGTTCTATTTATTTTTTCATCATATTTTCTTTTTATGTATTGTCCACAATAGAAGAAAAAAGAGAAACCAATGCACTTGATTCTACAAAAATTGGAATAGTTATTGGTGCATCAGTAACTGTTGCTGTAACTGTAACTGTTGTTATAATAATCTATTTTGCTCGTAGGAGGAGGATAAATGGTAAGTTATAACAAAGCTAAACGGTAAATATTAAATAAATTCATCTAAATTGAGCAAATTTCAAACACAAAATGATTTTGTTAGTACGTACAATAGTTGCTGTGAATAAGCGTATATAATAATCAACATCAAATGATAGGGAATGAAAATAATTTAAAAAAGTACATCAGAAAGTTCCACAAACATAACAATTAAAGCCTTTAGAGAATCCGATGTAATCAGAAAAGGAGGATAAATCACTCTTAAATGCATCGTTAAATAAATAACATGAGTTCATCAAATAAATTCTGAGGTAAATCATGAAACATTTATTCAGCATTTTAATTATATTGACTCTGTATATTAAAAGGGTGTACTTAATGTTTTTAAAGAAGCTAGAACTTTACATATGCATTCCTATTCAATATATTTATTAAAAATGAAAATAAACAAATTGTTTTCGGTTGATATAAGCTACATTTCATAAACAAAAATATTATATCCATTGCAGAAAACGAGAATGAGACTGGTAAAATAAATCAAAAGTGAGTATTTTATTTCAATATGTTTTAACCACTTATATCACACTCTTTCCTAATTATATAAATCACAACTGTACCTTATATATATAATATATACTATATTTATCAATGAAACATTGGAGTCTGAAGTTTTTCTTGAATAATGCTACTTTTCATATTTTGTATAAGACGATTCTTTTTTTTCGATTATTTCTCAGTTTTTTTTATATTTATCGGCTGTTAAAGTGTACTTTCATCAAGGTAAACTATTTTCTGTTTGTGATTATATATAGATGATGCAACGTTATAGTGTAATAGAAACGGTGAACAATATCTATTCTATACTTCTCCACAGCCAAAAAACAAATTATAAGCTAAATAATAAGGCTATTTTCAATGCTCGAATGAAATTTCAAAAATTTTTGGAAATGAGATTCAAGATCTTGACTAACAAACAAAACAAATTACTATTAAAACTTTTACAGAATCGAATCGAAATACGAGGAGCTGCAAGTCATAACAGCACAAGAACCTTATGATATACCGGAAACTGAAGGTATTAATAAAAAAAAAAAATATTTGTTTCACTTTTTTAACTCATTACAATCTTAATTCGGCAAGTTTAAAACAAAACTTTCCATTAGCATATTGCGTTAATCTCCTTGCAATAATGTCGTTTTCTAAACATTGCAAAACAAGTTAGAAAAATTGATTACTTTAATGATAGTTAATAATTTTGTTTCAAAGCTTAATTTAATTTTTAATTAGATAAATTCTTAAGAAAATTAACAAAAATTAATTACTTATTATTTATACGTGCTAAACAGGGATATATATATATATATATAATCTAAATTGTAATTTTTTTCAGTTCTGAAGAATATATATATAAATGACGTAGGGTAAGTCATTTTTATTAGCACTAAATAATATTCAACAAATAATAGTTTGCTTTTTTTGTCCAATTTTAGTTGAAGGTATACTTTTTTCTTTTAAACTTTAAGTTCCGATCCATTCTTTGTTTTTAAGTCTGTGTTTTAGCCCTAAAGAGAAAGCGTTTTTTTTTAGATTTCAGTCTCCAAACGCTTTTTTAGTCTTCAGTTTTTTTTTTACAGAATGTTGAAAAAAATTAAAAAGAATATACCCATCCAATGTACAATAAATAAACCCTCAACTTCAACTGCATTTTTACAGATTTGGAAATACTTTTAGCATTTAAAAATGCCTAATAGGTAATTAATTAAAATTTAAACGTTACTGATAAGCTGATTGCTTTACAAAATCGACTTTATTATATCGTTTTGTTTTTCGTTTTCCTCCTTCAAAGTTCGTAAGCTTTAGTAAATTTAAACACGTACTGTGAAATATTGAAATATGTTTCCTAAAAACTCAAAAAATACAAATTAACAAATTTTCTTTCTTGATATCATTTAACTATCTATCAAATACTGAGATATTTATAACTAGTGTTTTACTTTACTGTTTGGTCTATTTAGTGATAAAGATCATAATGGTCACTACCAGACACAAGAAGATAAAACAGAATATGAAGAAATACAAGAACGTGGTAATTAAGTTTATGGTACATCACAATGTTTTTCATAACTTTTGCACGTTGAAAATTTGCTACAACATAACAATGGGAAACACATACTATGTTAACAATATGTATTTAAATCTAAGGTTCCTTTCATTCTCAAAATTGACTTGCAATTGACGGGTGTTGCTAGCTATACAGGAGGTGCTTACCCTTCCGGAGCACCCGGCCTCGCTTCCTTGATGGAAGTTCACGTGTATAACATATTTTGCCAGTTTGCAAAGTTTTTACTTTGTTTTTGGGATTGCGATATGGACGAGGACTGGTATGTTTGTTTCTGTTCATTTTCTCATGCAAAACATTTCTTCAATTGATTTGATTTATTTAATTTTGAAAGTTGGATTCATTAAATTCCAATTCGATTATAAACTTAATTTAACAAAGTTAAATAGGTATTTGTGTAAAATATTTACTGTCTTAAATTGGGTACCACTGGAAGTGGAGTAAACCTCCCCAAAGGTTCCAAAAGTGAGAAGTATGTACTTTGTTCTGTCAGCAAATGTACCTTTTGGCAATATTTTAGCTGTCTTAATTTTTGAAATTTATATAAAACAAAGGTTTGTTCCCTCATGCCAAACATTCTTTAGCTCTATTTTGATTCATTTTTATTTGGAATTTTGGAATCTATCACATAAAAATTAAACAGGGATTTTTGTTATTCACACTTTTTTAAAGAAGGTTTTTTTTTGGTGCTTAGTGTCGCTGATTAAGAATGAATTTCCGAAATGTTCACGTCATGCTGGTCAAAATTAAATGGATTTATCAGTTAAATATTTGAACGACCAGTCGAAATGATAAAAATTATGTTCAAATCTGTATCTGAATACATTTTAATCATTATTGAACAGAAACAAAATACAAATTTATTAAGTATTATTTGAATCTAAAATGTGAAATTAAAATCATAAAAATAATAAATAAAGATGAATTATAAATTATCATCGGACTGCTGACAATACAAAACAAAACACAGGACACGAAATATTTCGGTTTTTCCTATTAGTAGTAATTATGAATCAATAATAATCATTTAAAAAGCAAAAATATTGACAATGACCAGATTCTTTTATTAAAACACTTATTGATTTAATGTATTATTTTGTTTTTTCAGAGAATTCGACCATAGAACCGAAATCTGTGTATGAAATCACAGAAATAAACTGATAATACTTTGTAAATTTTCAATGAATCTTATTTTACAAGTTTGAGGTGATATATGACCTCTTTATAATTCATCAAACCAGGATTAACAGAAATTTGGTGGATTAGAAACTATTTTGTTATAGTTGGCTTTGATGGATTTCAATTTGAATGTGTGCTGATTGAATGGTTGATGATACAATAACGTACTGTATCAAGTTTTTATGTATCAAAGTTAAAAAATGAAAACTGTAATATAATGTTAAATAATCTATAGAGAACTAAACATTCTGGTGGATTTTTAATGTATTTATTAATCAAAAACTTGTTATTAGTTATAAAAGAAATAAAAATTTACATGTGGTTACATTTAATAGATCGATACATTTAAGATAGGAGTAAGTTTTAGATATACAACATTTTTTACAAAGACATGGGACTTTTTACAATTTCTTGTGTATCGTATGATTGGCTTGAAAAGTATAACTGAACTCCATTATGTGGCACGCATTTTTATCTAAAGATTAAGGTCCGGTTTAAGAAAAACATATTCCATATACTTTTAGGCTTAGACAAAAACGTATCAGTAACAATCGAATGTAGCGATATATAAAAAGGTGAGTTTGTTAGTTATTATAGCATGATGTATTCTAAAATTTATGTATATATAATTAAGAATATGTATTCCATATACTGAGAGTAATTTAGAAACAAATGCAGTTGTTTAACTGTTTGCATGAGGGATTTACATTGTAATATTGCCACTATGATGCTGTTGATTTGTAGATAATCGAGGTGAAGAAAACATTAAGTGCTTTTATTTATTACAGTAACTACAGAGTTCATACATGATAAGTTGCCCTTCCCTGCAGAAATTTTGTTTCCTTTCTTGTTCACATTTTTTTTATTGTAACAATAAAAATATTTACCAGGAATTATGTGTTATGACTTTAGTCATCCGGGCATTAAAGATGAAAAAGTATTTTAATCATAACCACATGTAACTATTTCTTTCTCGTAATTATAATTTAAATTCAGTATTAACTTTTAAATATGTTCTTAGCCGACTCTTTTTAATTGTCAAATATATAACACAAATACCAGTTGAATATTGATGTGCAAGATGTGCACATTTCTGAAATTCATTCCTCATCAGTGACCCTAAGACCGAAAAGTTTGAAAGATAAAAAAAAGCCAAACAGTTAAAAATAATGAATTTAAAGTTCCAAAATTATATAAAATCAGAAAATATATCTTGAAAACAAGTTTAATCGCACTGCCTTCCCAAACATAATTAAGTTTGACTTTCCACTCTTAAAAAGACTGTAAATTTTATATCGCCTTAGTTCTACATTTTTTTGTTTATGTTCTACTCTACATTAACATTTCAAATATCTTCAGCTGGATTTGGATACATATGATTTTAGAAGTTTAGATTCATTAATATTCAAATGTTTTTTCTATATCAATTTATTCGGTCCTAGTGTCACTAATAAGGAATACATTTTCGAAATGTGCACATGTGGCACAGCATAATTAAACAGGTACGTTTGTTAAATATTTGTATAGCTTTTTAGCAACTAAACAGAAAGAACTTTACAATCAAATAGATGATGATGAAGCGAACGTAGACTCTGGCACATATAAACATAAAACAATGAATGAATAAATAAAACAAAATAAATATAACTGTGGCTACTTTATGTTGAAATTTGATTAAAAACGACAGGTCAATGTACATCGTAGTTGTCATCAGTACTGTACGGAAATGCAAAAGCATTGACATTAATGTAGGATTGTCGATCAAACAAACAAAGATAGTCCGAAATTACTGACTTTTTTTGTCCTACTCTCATTAGTATATGGACTAATTTTTGCTTCCTCCTTTAAATAAATCATAATTAAGACCCGTAAAAGTTTTATGGCCGTCATCACAATATTGTTGATAAATATGTAGTCATAGTATCCAAACTTATACTAGATATATTTGACTTACCATACTTCTTTGTTCCTTTCCTTGCACTGGATACAGTGACTTTATTATTTTTTTTTGACAATATTCTGATGACGGCCAAAAACTTTTTAGGGCCTTTATTATTCTAGATTTGCAGTATCCTTGATTCAAAAATTTAATTCTAAACAGTATTCTTCGCGTAGTGAGAACAAGCTCTACTATAACGCATTAACTATGAAACATATACAACAAACACAGAGAAGCAGAATATCACTATAAAGAAACGAAAAAAAAATTGAAGTAATCACTTGTATAGATAACTTCAGATGTAACCTTTCGTGGGTGTCATAATTCGGGTATAAGCCCAAATATAAAGCAGAACATAGAGATCCGTCGTGTCTTTTATTCCAAGCTCACTTGGATAGATGTCATTCACATATTCTGCAAATTTGGTATCACATGAAAATTCAACTGGTATTTGTGTTATATATTTAGTGATAGAACGTCACCTTCATATCTGTATGTGTAATTGAATGATTTAGTTATAGTCTTCGCTCCAGAATATGACAATGTTCTCTAAAGCTCAGTGGAATAGCAGCAAAACATGGGGTTTAGAAATGTTCCAATTGTACTTTTGATACATCTTTTGGTATCTTGATATATCATTTGCAACAATACCGTGAACTAATATCATTTCAAATTTGATACAATTCTTATCAATTTCTAGGTTTTAGTTGCTTTATAAAATGAGTTAAATTATTATTACAAATTTGAATCCTAGTCAGTTAGACAAGAATTAGTATGAAAGCCTGTTTTATGTTTATATTAATTACATTGATGGACTTAATGGCTACCTTTTGACACAACTTTAACTTCAAGATCAAACTAAACCAGTTGACTTCTTACTTAAAAAATGATAAAAACTTTATATTCAAAGACATCAAAATAATTTTGCCATGCATGGTGTAACTTTATATATGTACATTGAGGCTTTTATTCACAAAATTTTTGTCTGGCTTTTGCATAATATTTTACGATTCTCGGGACATAAAAAAACAAACGACCCTTAGTAAAAAATAGAATTATTTATTTAAAAAAAATAAATAAAATGTTTGTGTCTTATTAAAATTTACTTGATAAAAAAGTATTATAATTCTAAAGTTTTAAGTTATAGATTGATGGTAAAATTGTCTTGTTAAATTCTGCGCAATTACGATAAGAAATAAAGGTAAGCATTAGTAAAAAATGTGAGTACATTTTGACTTTTTAAGGATTTTTTTAAACTTTATTTAGAATAAAGGAAAGCAGTACAATATAATTTGAGAATATTTTGACTTTTTACCGGAAATGAGGTTTTTATTTTGAAACTTTATTTAGAAAAAAGAGAACCACTACTATAAAATGTGAGTAAATTTTGACTTTTTAAGGGTAATGAGAATTTGTATTTTGAAACTTATAACTTATAACACTATATGTGTGTTATATAAGACTTGATATTTCATCTATACTTTTAACTTTTAATGTGAAATAAATTGTTGAAAACCGTCGAGAGGGTACTTGTAATATATACCCCAAATTAAGTGTTTTATTATTTGTCGAACGACTCATATACATTAAATTATCTAGTATCAGTATATAGTTTGTAAGTGTTATAGATATTAGGTTATGTCATTATCTACTTAATGAAATAAAGTTTACAGTATGAAGAGTTCTCTTTAGTACTTACTTTGAGTATCATTAAGTACCATTATGAACTTAGTCATTTTATTGAGTTATGGATTTTATTATAACTAAAAGGCTAATAACTTACAAAAAGATCTCATTTGAAATTCGACTGAACTAAAATAGTGACGTTGAAATATCAACAATTTCTGATTTTCTCCATCATCTCAAAAGTGGCCTCTTCATATCAAGAATAAAGGGTGACAGGCGTATATTATTTAAAGAAAATTTTAATTTATTATAACATATTAGTATCAAAATAACCATTTGTTGGTAACATTAAAATATTCTCGTCGAAATAGCTGTTTTATTTCTTGTAAAAATGTTATTCAATATATAAATTAGTTTAAGTATGGGACTAAATGGAGATGTAGTTTTTATTATTTGTAGATAAGAATTAAAAATCTTAGCTATATTAAAAAATATAACACAAATACCAGTTGAATTTAGATGTGCCAAATGTGCACATTTCGGAAATTCATTTCTCATCAGCGACAATTAGACCGATTATTTTGATAATAAAAAACATAACCCAAACAGTTGAAAACTAATGAATCTAAAGTTCCAAAATCTTTTTTCAATAAATGATACTTTAGTTTCATTTGCCGATGTTTTACTGTTCAGACAATTACAGTATAATGCATGCAAAACTTTGTTGTACTAAATGCAGTTAATGTGGCCGTTCTATATATATATATATATATATATATATATATATATATATATATATATATATATATATATATATATATATATATATATATATAATCACACCATATATAATACAATATATATATAACATACATGTCTTAAAAGAATAAAATAAAATGTGATGAATTATGTAAAAAGTTCGATTTACGTTCATTGTACACCTAATACTCCAAAATTGAAAAAAAAAATACTTGAATGCGTTTTTCATTTTGTTAACCAAATATTTAAAAATTATGGTGTTGAAATAAATATGTTTATTTAAAGATGAATATTGCATCGCCTCTTACTCGTAAATTAATTTTTGCCCATTATGAAAGTTTACTGTATATGTATGCGGTTGAATCATGGAGATAAGGATTTAAATGTATTTTAAGGCACATGCATTAATTCTATCCCTTGTATCATCACATGTTTGTGTATTTAAAGAATTATCAACGCGATATTGATAACTTATTTTATCGAGGAAAACGTAATACGCAATACGTGCGTCGTCGAATTATTAAATATTTGCATACTAAGTATCGAGTCGAGAACTGCATTAGTCAAATTGTAAGATTAAGGATATTTTAAACTTTGATTTAATCTATGAGTACAAGACTATTTATATAAACAATTCATAAATTGAGAATATATGTAAGCGCGACTTTGAGTTTTCATTTTATTGAAAAGTCGCAGTATGATCGTTTTTAAATTATCTACGTGTGTATTAAACATTACTTTTATGAAGTAAAATACTGGCATTGTATAACTTAAATAGGTAACTTAAAAAGGTAAAGAATACGCTTTGTTTATTGTGTCTTTATATATATATATATATATATATATATATATATATATATATATATATATATATATATATATTTGTAATACAACAAAACAAGTAAACAAATACCTTCTTTGAGGAATGTTTAAATGAAAGAAATTATTATTGGAAATTACTTTGGGTCAAAATTCTGTACATAAATCTGCATTTTCTTTTGTTATAGAGTAATTAATTATACTTATAACCCCATAACAAACATTTGGCTTTTTCTTACTCTTATGGTCTAGGTGGTTTGAAAAAGTATGTGAAGGTAATTTATTAACATCAATGTAATATCGTATAGGTGATGCCAGTTAGAGTTCCTTTTGACACAAACGTACAGTCATGGATGTAAATATATATTCTTTAAACTGTTATTTGAGTGGTAACACATGGTTAGAATTAAAGCGAAGTTAAAAATTAATGATGTGAAAGAAATACATATTTGCGGAAAGTAAAAAAGCACTATATTTACTGATATATTTTTTTTGAATGTCGGTTTCAAAATTTTATTATGGAAAATTTCGAGTGCTTTCCTGGAGTCGCTAAAGTTCCCACCGTTTTTAGGGTAATCTTAGGGCCTTTAATGAATATTTATTATATCTGGGGAACTTCCAGCAAAGATCTCTCTCTCTCTCTCTCTCTCTCTCTCTCTCTCTCTCTCTCTCTCTCTCTCTCTTTGTGTTCCGAATGAACATAAAAAAGAATCAACATCTTTAGGTGGGATTTTTTTTACTTCACTTTTTGGATACCATCAAAATCGCTACTTGCTACATCATATTTACAATACAGATACCAATGTTCAAATTACATCAAAGGCGACCTGTTGACCTCGTTATTCTAGATGGTGATTACTAAATAAATTATTTAGTTTAAAAGCGTATAGAGTGGTGGTTTTTTAAATTACATATTTTAAAGTAAGTCATCATATATCAGGTTAGAAGCAGGAAGTAAAACATATATATATATATATATATATATATATATATATATATATATATATATATATATATATATATATATATATATATATATTACATATAAATTCATTCACAACATTGAATTGATATATGACTGTCCTTATATACCCGATAATATATAGTGATGTTTTATAGAGCATGAAATGGAGTTTGTTGTACATGTGTGGTTGTTTATAATTTACTTGTCTGGTAAGTAATCTCGAGATTTATAATGATTTTAGTTGAGGTGTTTAGAATTGTAGTGTTTTATTTATAAAATATACTGGGGTTTATCTAAATTGTCTTTTATGTCCATACTCAAACCGACTATTCTGCCTAGCTCCCTAGATATAGTTCAATGTTATATATCCTGCGTTTCTCATTCAACTTGTGTTTTATGCCCATCAATAAGCAGATAGCCTTGTAGATTTAAATATGGATATTGATTTTTTTGTGATATATATTCGTATACAAACAAAAATTTATTTAAATATATCAAGTTAAGATTTAACAAAAACTTAACTGATCATTTAGATTTTACTGTTCGATAATTTAACAAACAAATAACAATATTTTATATTGAGGTTGAAACATCAAAATTAGATCTTAAATGAACAGCGTTTTATTTAAATCCCATTTGTTTGGTAGAACCGTTTTACGTAAAATCGGCAATGCCCTACGCAGCTAACGTTTTATCCACCAGTGACATTAAATTCAAGGTTTTTGCAAACCCGGAGGTTATGTTTTTGCAAACTGCGATATAATGTTTCGGCAACCTGCGACATAATCTTTCACCAACCCGCGACAAAATATTTCAGCAAACCCGCAACGTAATGTTTAGCAACCTGCGACGTGATGTTTAAGCAACCCGCGACATAATTTTTCACCAAAATGCGACATAATATTTCAGCCACCCACGACGTATTTTTCAGCAACAAGGCAAGTAATGTTTCAGCGACCGCGACGTGAAATTTTACCTACCCGCGACGTAATGTTTAACCAACCTGTGACGTAATGTATTAGCAATCCGCGACCGTACAAGAACAACCTTTAATGTAACAATTCTGTTTTACTCTGATTCTTTGTAAATTATTTGAAATGGCAACTGCAGTGATAGCATTATTTTTATATTGTTACACAGGTGCCACTTCACAAAATGTAACTATAACAGAAGATACAGCATATATACAGAACAATGCAATAGGTCAGGTAACGTGTACAATGAACGGTAATTGTTTAGGTATTGGTTGGTATTTATCAAGTATAACCGCACCAGTAGCCTCAGCATTTATTGGGTTTTCTTGTCAAAACAGCACAAATGGATACTATCAAACATGTGATGACCAGAATCAGAAGTATACTCTTTACTTTACTGGGACAACAAATCTACATGGACAAACAATTAGATGTAGTGGTGAAGGTTGTACTCCACAACAGACTGTATCAGATACAGTTACAATCACTATTACTGGTGAGTGAAAAAATGAATTACAGAAAAATAGGAAATACATTTTTTAATGTTGAATATAATCTACTGAATCAATAATTTTGAAACTGTTACTTTGATGTCACTTCATTTCGAAATAATGTTGAAAATATCATTCTAAGATTATTTCTATTGATTTATTGATTTCATTTATCTAATTGTTATGTTTTAAATTATAATTTAATTTTGTCTATTGATTTATTTATTGCTTCAAATTTCAAGGCTTCTACCTTGAAACTTTCTTTTCGTTTTTACATTACATGTTTGTATTTAAAACCGAAATTGGCAAGTCACTTTTTTTTTTAATTTGTGAATACACAAAATCTAAGTTCGATAAAAGTCAATCAACAGTTTACTTTTTAAAAGAACTTAAACACTTTTCACAAATTTTCCAAATCCTTTCAACCCCTTTAAATAAAGATAAGATTACAAGGATTTGAAAAGCATTAAAGAATCCTAGATTTTAACTGTTTAACACTTAATCTGTTTTTGTTTCTAATATAAAATCGCCTAAGGAATATTGATTCATCCCTTGTATTTTGAAATATTAAAACGGCCTGATATAGTGGAAAAATAGAAAGTGCAAGTCTTAATAAAAGCGCCAGTTTAATGACTAATGACAGCAAAAAGTGATTGCACTACGTAATATCTAGCTCTTGAAACGACTGTGTCACTTCTTATGATCAACAATTGTAAATTAAATAGTCATGCCTACCATGTAAAATGTAAAATCCCATCTTTTTTGGACCTTAGAGATTGGCATGTGATTTATTTTATCTTCAAATAATCTGCATTGGTTTTAGTAAATACATTGAAATTGACTATTAAGAGGCATTTGCATTTCTTTTAATTTGATATAAAATTATTTCACTAGTAAATTTTGCAATTCTAGTTCCAGTTTCATCCGTGTCTCTAGAAGGAATCACTGGTCAGGAGATAACAGTTACATCTGGACAATCAAAATCTATAACATGTGTAACTGGTGCCAGTAGACCAGCATCTCGTATTTTGTGGTATATAGGATTGACCAATGTGACTTTACTGAGTACAGAGACACAGATACCGTCACAGGAACTGTTTTATACAAGAAGTACTCTAGCATTTATACCTATAAAGTCACAAAATGGATTAAAAATCAATTGTAAAGCTTACAACACAGATAACAATATCATGGAACTTTCTACAAAACCCACGTTAAATGTTCAATGTAAGTATATGTGTGAAAGGGGTTAAGTGTAAACTATAAAGCTTTCAACACAGAAGACAATATAGTGAAACTTATTTGTACAATGTCAGTATATCAAACAAATATATATACCGGACAATACGTGTTTTAAAAAGGTCAAAGGACAAATGTAAATCTTATAACATAGATTGTCTTATTGTATAACATAAACTCTATTTATATTATAGCAAACAACCGTGTTTTATAGTTTAAAGTTCAACTGTCAAAACTATTTAGACATTTTGTCGTAAAAAATTCACTTCAATTACTTATAAATGAATATAAAATAAAGAAAAGCAAAATCATCCGAAAACAATCCTGTAAAGGTCGACAGTATAATTCATCTTCCATCAACAGGGTTTAAAATAAGTATAACGAAACAACTTGACGTATACTAAAAAAGAAACAGTACAAATGTACAACTGGCACATCTAAATTTAACTAATATTTGTGTTATAAATTTAAAGTTCAACTGTCAAAAACTATTTAGACATTTTCAGATAGCATATCCTACTTATAAATGAATATAATATAAAGAAAAGCAAAATCATCCTAAAATCATACCATCATGTTTTTATTTTATTTTATTTATATTTATTTTATTTTATTTTATTTTATTTTTTGTTTTAAATCTAATCGTAAAAGATGAAAACTAAAAGTATATCATCTCGACAAATGTCGTATCACATAGTGCAGGATTTCCATCTGTTAATTTTCTAAAAAAATTAAAATAGACTAGATTTCCTTTTATTTATTAAATGAAAAATATAATATTATCATATTAAAAAACAAGTGGACACTGTACAAAACAAGGTATCTATACTTCCATAATATTTTAGAAATCTAAATTTAAGTTATTTGGAAATCCAACTGTATATGAATAATTGTATACATATCCTATCCTAACCTGAATAACAAGCTAGGATCCTGGATTGTATTAAGACAACTTTGTACCCATTATAACCTTTAATTCTTTTATCCATAGATGGACCTGGTCACGTGACACTTACACCTCCATTTCTAGACAATATTGTAAATGAGACGTATCAACTTGGACCCATGAAGTGTTCTGCTACGTGTGAACCACCTTGTAATTATAGATGGATCAGACCTAACCAGGGTGTTATACAAGGTGATACTCTGATGATCAATAGTATACAGAGAACACAGACAGGAACGTACAAATGTCAGGCTTACAATACAGTCGGTACTCAAAATTCAAGTGACGTTTTCGTTATTGTTCATTATAAGTAATGATAAAATTAGCATTCGGTGTCTGTTTTCTCTATAGAATTACATGATACGTTAAAAACAAATTGTAACAATTAATCATAACAGAAAAAGCTGCTAATCATTGCTGAGAGTTATCATATTCATAGAAGTGTACTTTAATAAGCAACCTGAAATTTTTAAGCATCTTATTAAAGTTACCAATGAATTTAAACATAAATCAAAGGATTGATTATATGAGTAACGTATTCTAGCACACTATAATAATTATTATAAAAAAATAATAATATATTTCACCATGAATTAATGGCGATTTTGTTCAGACTTACAAGTAATAGGATTTTTGGAATCAATTCAAATCATTAGGTATACCGTGTCTATGTATTAAATGCAAGATAGTTTAGCTGAGGGAAAAAGCAAAGATATACATTTTATTTATAAATATATAATACAAATACCAGTTAAATTTTGATGTGCACATTTCGGAAATTCATTCCTCATCAGTGACACTAAGGCCGAAAAGTTTGATAGATAAAAAATATAAGCCGAAAAGTTGAAAATAATGATTCTAAAGTTTCAAAAAATTTGTAAATCCAAATCCAGCTAAGGAATGCTTTGCATGAGGGAACAAACCTTAGTTTTAAATCAATTTCAAATTTTAGACGACTAAAAATTTTGATAAATTGTACATTTTCTGACAGCACAAAGTACTGCCTACTGAGTTATGGATACCCTCGGGGAGTTTTACTCCACCAGCAGCGGTACCCGCTCAGGGGTAGTAAAAACTGTTTTTTTGTGTGCTTTATTATTAAGCCATGTATTCTATAATGGTATAAATATGAATGAAATAATTTTTTACAGATGCAGCTGCAGTCACACGTATCGAGATAAACAACGGAAACAACTTTACAATACCTGAACACTCAACTAAAACTATATTCTGTCTTGCAGAAGGTTTACCACAGCCAATAATAACTTTAAGATTTATATCAAACAACAGTATTATAAAATCGGTAAATGATCTGAGGTTGGATTTTACCTTCCCTTTTGCAAGATGTGAAGATACCGGAATATATAAATGTGAGGCAACTAACACGTTTACCTCTCGACTACCGTTGCAGAGGATTATATTTGTGTTATGTAAGTATAGATGTTCCTAAATTATTGAAAAGTCGTTGAATGGTTTATATTTATATAAATAAATAATCGCATAATCAAAGAAAACAGAAGAAACCAAAAATTTGTTGAGTTGACCTAAACTTTTAAAGTCTTAAACTATTACATTTAATTGATAAATCATGTTTACTTTATGACTGTAACTATTTGCGGCTAATAAAACGCATATATACATTATCACATTATTGCAGAATTTATGGAAGTGTAGTTTAGACCCAATAAGGAAAATTACAAATTTTGTCAATTCAAGGATTGCAAAACTTAATGGGTCTATGAGTACTATACCCTCTTTAGTGCTCAGGTTTCCTGAGGTTTCTACAATCCTTACTGATATACATAACAGGTTTGTTGTTGTCCCGGCTGATAAAGCTTCTAATAACATTATTTTCGTTTGTAAGAAATTCTATGTTGAATGTCTTATTAAGGAGCTTGGTTTAGAAAGTATATCGGAGAATCCTACTTATACGAAAACTAATTTTACCACAGATGAAGTTCTTTCTTATCATAGGGGAGACATTGAGTCTTTTGGTACCAGTTTAAAACAGGAAGACCTTGACCTGCATTACTTGTATTGGATCCCAAAAGTTCACAAAAATCCATACAGAAAAAGATATATAGCAGGTTCCTCTAAATGTACTACTAAATCATTATCAGTAATTCTAACACAAATTTTGACAGTCGTCAAAGATGGCCTTCAGACTTATTCAGATAAAGTCTTTTCTACATCTGGCATCAAACAAATTCTCAAGACCATTTTGTTTCTAATACTCTATCTTCGGTAAAAAGTATAAAAACTTTTGATTTTTCTACCCTTTACACCACTATCCCTCATGCAAAATTGAAAGAACGTCTAAAACAAATCATTCACTTTTTATTCTTTTACAAAAACGGTAAACCAAGATATAAATATCTAGTGCTCAACAGGGATTCTGGTTATTTTGTAAAACACCATACAGACTGCAAACAAAATGATACTGAAGATACTATCAACAAAATGTAAGAGTTTTTGATAGACAATAGGTTTGTTGTGTTTGGCAATATTATCTTTCAACAAACAATCGGTATACCAATGGGCACAAACTGTGCACCTTTACTTGCTGATTTGTTTTTTTTTATTCATATGAATCAGAATTTTTATAGAACCTTGTCAAATCTGGAGAATAGACTGTCAATCATTCAACTACACATACAGATATATAAATGACGTTCTTTCTCTAAATAATCACAAATTTGGAGAATATGTGAATGCCATCTATCTAAGTGAGATTGAAATAAAAGACACGACAGATTCTCCATCTTCTGCTTCATATTTTGACTTATACCTCAATTATGACACCCATGAAAGGTTACATCTGAAGCTATACGACAAACGTGATGACTTCAATTTTTCTATTGTCAACTTTCCGTTTCTTTGCAGTAATATCACTGCTTCTCCTGCTTATGGTGTATATGTTTCACAGTTAATACGGTACGGTAGAGCTTGTTCCCACTATGGGGACTTTCTGCAACGAAGCAAATTACTTACAATTAAATTGTTGACACAAGGATATTGCAAGTCTAGGCTAATAAGGGCCCTTAAAAATTTTTAGAGCCGTCATCACAATATTGTTTATAAGTATGTAGTCACTATATCTCAACTTATACTGGATATATTTGACTTACCATAGTTCTTTGTTCCTTTCATTCTCAAAATTGACTTGCACGTGACGGGTGTAGCTAGCTAGACAGGATATGTTTACCCTTCTGGAGCACCTGCCTTACTTCCTTGATGGAATTTCACGTGTATAACTTATTTTTCCGGTTTGCAAAGTTTTACTTTGTTTTTAGGATTGTGAGATGGACAAGGACTGGTATGTTTGTATTATATTTTTTTTCTAAACTTGTTTCTTAGTTCCTTTCGCTTTTTATTTAAGGCAAACCTAGATTAGTACAAAAGCCATTACAACACAATTTTCTCTTAAGTACCGAGGAAAGTCTTAATATTACTGTTCAACATATTGCCTATCCAAGACCGACTTTCCATTGGTTTAAGAACGTCTCCGGTGGTTCCTCAGTTGAGATAACAGATGATCAAAAAGATGTTCAGATAAAAAACGCTGTTGTTAATGCTTACACATTTGTAACTGAATTTATAAGAACAAACCTTCATGTAGATGGTTTTGGAACTTACATTCTAAAAACGAGTAACATCATTGGTACAGATGAAGACGTCTTTACAGTCAGACAAGTGGGTAAGAATTATGAGCATTATAAATAAGACATGGTTTTGATTATGATTTTCTTTTGTTTATTTCACTAATTTTCAAAGTATTTTACCATATATCCAATTCGCAATTATGCATGGAAGAACAGATTTCTAATAATAAAACTCAAACATTCCATACAATGTCATAAAGAAGAACAATCAAATATTTAAATTTTTAATTTTCTAAACTTATGAATTTTTTATGAAATTTTACATTTTATTTTAATAGGAAAACCAGACGAACCTTTAGGATTCCTAGCTACATGTATCGGCTCTAACGCTGCAGTTATAACATGGACGTCGGGATCTAACAATGGAGATGGACAAACATTTAATATTGTTTATCAAGAAGTAGATGGAACAGAACAAACCTTAGTCAGTGATATAATAGATCCAGGAGTGCATAAACCAATAAGCCATACAATTGTGTCTTTAAAAGAATCAAAAACATATTTCTTTCAAATATATTCTAAGAACTCTTTTGGAGAAAGTTCTCGATTGAAAGTCAATTGTTCTACAAAAGGTAACATTAATGAAAAGTAGGTTTTAGAAATTAACTCTACAAAAATAAAAATAAAAGATGACAAAATACATATTTATTGATGGCAGACTTTTAGTAAAACTCAAGGTTGTGTTACTTATATTGGAACAGTGAATAAAAAAAAAGTTATAGGTACTCTAAACATGAAGGGATGGCTTCTATACAGTTATAAATATATATCACGCGATATAGATCACATTTGAGAATGTTTAAAAAATCTTTTACTTTGCAGTATCTGTTTTGCAATCAATTTAGCAAATAATATGTGATGCTTTGCACTGAGATTAAGGGTTTTCATCTTTTAAAATATTTTTTCTTATTGTTTGGCAATACTTCGGGGCGATTAGAAATTATTTCGTCGTCAGGACATCATGTACAATTTTTTTCTATAAATGTATTTGAATTATGGACCAAAATTTATCCTGAAGCCTTTTATATTCATTGAAAAAAAACTTATAATTTCCTCAATCTTTCGTTTTCAAGATTTTGTTGTACAAAATGATTATGCTTTCTTATAACTGTGTTGATATTTTTTCTCCAAGTAATTTTAATTAATCGGTGTTCGTCTCTTTTCAGCTAAACCTATCAAAGAAGCGTCATTAAACGCAGGTGTAGCAGTCGGTGTTACCTTAGCATCAGTAGTTATTGTGTTAATAGTATTTGCTGGTGTCATATATTTCCTTAGACGATATCAAAGCGCTAAAGGTTTTTAATTTATTGAAATATATTTGTATTTGTTTACAATTTTTAATTATACACAATCCACAATTATCAAATAATATCTGTTAAATATAATCTGACAGAAGAAAATGTAGGGTTTAAAAATAACTTATAATAAAGTGTTCTCTAAGACATTTTATATGATTGTTTATTTTCAAATATCAATATATATTTCATCATAATCTATCTTTTGATATAACCAAATATGTCCACCTTTACATTCATTTTAACTGATTGATATATTTCTATCAAAAAGATTAATAAAAAGTATATTGAATTGAAGACAAAACTCATCTATATATGTCTAGTAATAGTAGTTTTTTCATGTAACATTATACATGGTTTCCTTTTCTTGAATCGTTAGTTCTTTTTAGTTTTTTTAATATATCAGGCTCAAAATATTTGTTTAATGTACGTAAATTATCATATTTTGCACAGGCATAATGTAGGAATGCATGTTTATAATAAAATACCAATGTAAATTCTACTTATTGTTTATTAAAAAGGTGTTAAGGATATTAAAGATGTGCAAGTGGATGACAGGTAAGTTTGTTCGTTGAAAGATTTATCATATAAGTAAGTTTTAAAGATTTCATATTTTTCGTTAAGTTTTGCAATTTTATCCCGGTCACAAAATATTGATTTACTTAGAATAAATATATATAATATTTCACAAACGTACCTAATTTTCCTGTGCCATATGTGCAAATTTCGGAAATTCATACCTCATCAGTGACACTAGTGGCCAAAAAGTTGATAGATAGAAAGATAAACAAAATATTTAAAAATAATAAACTCAAATTCCAAAATTTCATTACTCCAAATCCAGCTAAGGAATGCTTTGCATGGTGAAACAAACTTCGGTTTTAAAGAAATTACAAAAATTCAGACAGAGAATAGTGAGTACAATTGATTATTTTCACAAATCATATTATTTTTACTCGTTATATTGACATTATGCTTTTGAATTAAAACTTAAAATTACCAGTCGGTTGTCAGATATACAAATTTGTGAGTTAAATATTGGTATTTTTCCGGTGGAAGAAAATGATTTCTACCGAGAGCAATATAACAGAAGAATATTTTGTAATTATTTTCGCCTTAATTTTGCAATATGAACATCTGTAACCTGTGCATATAGATACAACTTGCAATTTCGGAAAATTATTCTTCATTAGTGACGCCGAAAATTTTGATAGATAAAAAAGGCAGACATTTTTGACATTTAGAAATAAACTTATCTAAATTTCCAATATAATATGGATCCAAATCCGGCAAAGGTTTGCTTGGCATAAGAGAACAAACCTTAGTTGTAAATAAATTTCAAAAATTAAGAAATTAGTAAAACATTATTTTTTTTTTATTTTTTTTTTATTTTTTTTTTTTTAATTTCTTTTTGATAGTCAGGTTTTTATAATTCCCCTACATCACCACCTGACCAGGGTGTATGGGGATATATATATAAGTATTTGCAAAAAAGTACAATCTGACTACAGTTTTTTTAAATATAAATTCCTAAACAATTTGATATTGAAACTAAATACAATATATATAGAAACATCCACTCTCTCTCACACACACACATTCAAAGTGTTTACAATTTTATATGTCTTTATTAAATAGGTCTAAGAAGAAATTACTTGTGTTGTAAAAATGGTTTGAAAAGGGGCCCAAAATTTCTCAAATGAAGGAATCCTGTTATTTTTCTTTGCAATATAAAAGTCCCAGGATTGGTAATTTCTGATTCTACATTTCAAACCAGTCAAATTTGGAGTTGTTTCTTTCAATTTGCATCTATAGATAAAGTTTTTAGCTATGATAAAAATCATATTTTTAAATAAATTTTCTGACTTAAAACCAAGTAAAATTTTATCTTTAGTAAAATTGACATGACTGTAATATAACTTGACTTTTTGTATAAATGATAACCAGAATTGGTTAGTAGCTGGACAATCATAAAATAAATGTTCAATGGTTTCTTCCGAAATGTGCACATCTGGCACATCAAAATTTAACTGGTATTTATGTTATATATCTACATGACAAAAGGTGCATAATTTTGTGTCCTTAATTTTGATTTTGTATAAAAGGGAGTTTGTTGGTATAATTCTGTGTAAAATTTTAAATTTGAAAGTTTTTAAGATATGTGTCTCGACATGATCTTTTAACCACAATAAAATATTTTGACCAATCAGATATTTCTGTTACTAACCCTTCCTCCCGTTTTAAGAAATTTTCAGTTGGTTGTTTACAAATATTGTCAATTAAATTTCTGTATATAAATTTAACTTTTTTGTTGATCATAATCTTGTCAAAGAAAGTATCTTTTGGTCTAAAGTTTCCAGGATTGACTTGATCACAATAAAGTTTTATTGTATCTTTCAGACACTTAGGTATACAAGACAACAAACGATTATAAGTTATGAAGTTATTTGTCATAATCCTTCCCCTGATTTGTTGAAATGTATAAAAGTTTTTATCCTCAAAATTAAAAATGTCTTTTAAATATTGTATACCATTTAATATCCAATTTTTGTACAATGAAAATTCTGCATTAGTAAAACATTTTATTTACAAGCAATTTTGATGATTTCTGGCCATTAAATTTAAAATGTATCTAATAAGTTCCACGATGTCGAAAGGGTTTTAATTGCAAATGTTTTGTTAATGGTTTCCGTCATACAACTTCAATTTATAAAATAGAAAAAAATTATTTTACATGAAGTATATATCCAATGTCAATAATAATATCTTCTTTCCAGTATAAGACACCTTGTATCAAAAACGTACCGACCGATATGCTTATCCTTTTAATATGAATGCATTGTTTATTTTTTTTTCCATCAAAGTTATCGTAAAACATCAGCGATATGTAATATCCAAGGTTTAAAACTTCCGACTTACCTTGCCTCAGACTAAAGTGCTTAAATAAACTGACCAGCTTTTAAAGTTTTTTTTTTCACTTTTTTCTTTTTATTTAGACTTTGACTGTTATGTGTTTCTTTTATTTACTACAAAATGGTACACGGAGTCTTAAGTCAAAATATTTGATACAGCAATAAATGAGTTTTGTTTTATGAAATGTCTAACAAAAAACAAAAAAATCGTCTTATTCTAACTGCATTGATTTTTACTTGATTTCAGCAATCTAAGGCACGAAGAAAATGTAGGAGAAAGCAATGAAACAAGCGTTTACAATGATATAGTAACGGAAGGTAATATTCTCTTATATATAACAATGATATAGTAATGGAAGGTAATATTCTCTTTTCTATTAAAATAATATAGTAACGGAAGGTAATATTCTCTTTTCTATTACAATGATATAGTAACGAAAGGTAATATTCTCTTTTCTATTACAATGCTATAGTAACGGAAGGTAATATTCTCTTTTCTATTACAATGATATAGAAACGGAAGGTAATATTCTCTTTTCTATTACAATGATAAAGTAACGGAAGGTAATATTCTCTTTTCTATTACAATGATGTAGTAACGGAAGGTAAGGTTCTCTTTTCTATTACAATGATAAAGTAACGGAAGGTAATATTCTCTTTTCTATAACAATGATATAGTAACGAAAGGTAATATTCTCTTTTCTATTACAATGATGTAGTAACGGAAGGTAAGGTTCTCTTTTCTATTACAATGATAAAGTCACGGAAGGTAATATTCTCTTTTCTATTACAATGATATAGTAACGGAAGGTAATATTCTCTTTTCTATTACAATGATAAAGTAACGGAAGGTAATATTCTCTTTTCTACTACAATGATATAGTAACGAAAGGTAATATTCTTTTTTCTATTACAATGATAAAGTTACGGAAGGTAATATTCTCTTTTCTATTACAATGATATAGTAAAGGAAGGTAATATTCTCTTTTCTATTACAATGATAAAGTAACGGAAGGTAATATTCTCTTTTCTATTACAATGATATAGTAACGGAAGGTAATATTCTCTTTTCTATTACAATGATAAAGTAACAGAAGGTAATATTCTCTTTTCTATTACAATGATATAGTAACGGAAGGTAATATTCTCTTTTCTGTCACAATGATATAGTAACGGAAGGTAATACTCTCTTTTCTATTGCAATGATATAGTAACAGAAGGTAATATTCTCTTTTCTATTACAATCATATAGTAACGGAAGGAGATATTCTTTTTTCTATTACAATGATATAGTAACGGAAGGCAATATTCTCTTTTCTATTACAATGATAAAGTAACGGAATGTAATATTCTCTGATTTATTACAATGATAAAGTAACGGAAGGTAATATTCTCTTTTCTATTTAAATGATATAGTAACGGAAGGTAATATTCTTTTTTTCTATTACAATGATAAAGTAACAGAATGTAATATTCCGTTTTCTATTACAATGATATAGTAACGGAAGGTAATATTCTCCTTTCTATTTCAATGATATAGTAACGGAAGGTAATATTCTCTTTTCTATTACAATGATAAAGTAAAGGAAGGTAATATTCTCTTTTCTATTACAATGATATAATAAGGGAAGGTAACATTCTCTTTTCTATTACAATGATAAAGTAACGAAGGCAATACTCTTTTTTTTATTACAATGATATAGTAACGGAAGGTAATATTCTCGTTTCTATTACAATGAGAAAGTAACGGAAGGTAACATTCCCTTTTCTAATACAATGATGTAGTAACGGAAGGTAATATTCTCTTTTCTATTACAATGATAAAGTAACGGAAGGAAATATTCTCTTTTCTCTTTTCTATTACAATGATATAATAAGGGAAGGTAACATTCCCTTTTCTAATACAATGATGTAGTAACGGAAGGTAATATTCTCTTTTCTATTACAATGATAAAGTAACGGAAGGAAATATTCTCTTTTCTCTTTTCTATTACAATGATATAATAAGGGAAGGTAACATTCCCTTTTCTAATACAATGATGTAGTAACGGAAGGTAATATTCTCTTTTCTATTACAATGATAAAGTAACGGAAGGAAATATTCTCTTTTCTCTTTTCTATTACAATGATATAATAAGGGAAGGTAATATTCTTTTTTCTATTACAATGATGTAGTAACGGAAGGTAATGTTCTCTTTTCTATTACAATGATAAAGTAACGGAAGGTAAGATTCTCTTTTCTATTACAATGATAAAGTAACGGAAGGTAATATTTTCTTTTCTATTACAATGATAAAGTAACGGAATGTAACATTCTCTTTTCTATTACAATGATATAGTAACGGAAGGTAATATTCTCTTTTCTATTACAATGATATAGTAACGGAATGTAATATTCTCTTTTCTGTTACAATGATAAAGTAACGGAAGGTAAGGTTCTCTTTTCTATTACAATGATAAAGTAACGGAAGGTAATATTCTCTTTTGTATTACAATGATATAGTAACGGAAGGTAATATTCTCTTTTGTATTACAATGATAAAGTAACGGAAGGTAATATTCTCTTTTCTATTTTCTATTACAATGATATAATAAGGGAAGGTAACATTCTCTTTTCTATTACAATGATGTAGTAACGGAAGGTAATATTCTCTTTTCTATTACAATGATAAAGTAACGGAAGGTAATATTCTCTTTTCTATTACAATGATAAAGTAACGGAAGGTAATATTCTCTTTTGTATTACAATGATATAGTAACGGAAGGTAATATTCTCTTTTCTATTACAATGATAAAGTAACGGAAGGTAATATTCTCTTTTCTATTACAATGATAAAGTAACGGAAGGTAATATTCTCTTTTCTATTACAATGATAAAGTAACGGAAGGTAATATTCTCTTTGTATTACAATGATATAATAACGGAAGGTAATATTCTCTTTTCTGTCACAATGATATAGTAACGGAAGGTAATATTTGTCTTTAACGTAATTGCTTTTACTATTTTAATGCAAACACGTGCTTGTGATATTGTAAAATCATATTTTGAATGTATCTCTAAGGCTTTCATTTTGCAAAACAAACAAAAATAATTATATTTACAATTCCAGAAATTAAACATTTTTACAATAGAAATACGTGTGACTTTTAATTGAACTTCATAAACTCTGGTTACATACATGTCTAAGTGTTCAACTACGTTGTTTATTATTTTTGTTTCCTAAAATCAACACTTCTCAATTTAAATCTTTTATTTCTTTCAATCTTTATATTGCAGATGCCAAAGAAATTGACAGCACTATCGATACTATAGAGTAAGTTTTGTTTTATTTATAAAAAGTGTTTTATTTTTAATTAAGATTAAAATTATTATGTCTATTCTCTTTATCTCGTTAAATAAAATCGCGTTTCAGAATATAGTAATGTAATACTTACAAAAAAGAGTTTATTTTATTTTTTATTTTTTGGTTCTTGATTTGATATCAATAAATGCTTATGATTTTACATTAAAAATTTAATGTCAATTCACAATATTTGTTATTTTAGCAAGAGACATTTGTATTTAAAAGACATCCCGATTACGTAATTTGTGTGTATGATTGATAATTACATTTTTGTGTAATTTTTAGGAACACACTGAGATATGAAACCTTAAAAATGCCAAATGATCAACAAACCTATGAACAGATTAAGTTGGAAGGTAAAAAAAAGAAAAACAGTTTTTATATTTTCTGAATATAACACAGACATTTAAAAAGAATAAATTGTAGACTTAAGTGTGATATCTGTGATTGAGAAATAGTCATCATAATTTGCAAAAACTAACACTAAATGAAAGAATCATTCAATAACAACCTGACCATTCAAAACAACAAAGCGCAAAAACAATTTAGCATGAGCAGATATATAAAACGTAGAAAAATTGGATTTTGAAGAAGCACTTTTTCATAACACAAATGATAACGAAATTAGATTTCTTTTAATTTATCGGGAATTGGGTTATTGACGTTCTTTTGTTTTACTTTTTTCAGACAACACTACAAACTACGGTTACAGAAAGAAATGTGTATGTCAATACTGAAACGTGTTAGACACTAAAGATACAGTTTTTATTTGTAAATATATAACACGATATTTGGAATTTTGAAATGTTAAAGAGTGTTTAATGTACCACAGAAATAAAGTTTTAATTTATTTAATATCAGCATGTCAATTGAAAAAAAAAATTGATGAAATTTCGTTTCAAAGGTCTCACGTCTCACTGCTTTGCTGTCTAATATTTGAACAATGAAGTATGAATTTCTGCACATAATGTTCAAGATAAATCACAAGAGTGAATGTCAACCGAACAATGCCAACAATCCAGAAACAATAATTCACAGAATCCCTATCTACGTTCAAACATTCTCGCGAAGATTCGAAACCTACATGCTTGACCATTGAAAATTATTTTCTTGCTAATTTCGTCCGTCTAAGATACACAAATTGCACTTCCAACATATAGTCATGCATCTTTCAATGCAAAAGAGTTTTAAATCAAAACTTTTTTTTTCAAAATCTCACTTCAGTTTCTGCACTTTTAAACGTCCATATTTAAAATGGCGTCAGATGGATGTTCTTGATTGTTTAACGATATATAGTCCAAATTAGCAATTATAATCAGTGGTCCCTATATGTGTTTTTTATCTTGTCATCATAACAAATCAACTGACAAATTTCAGCTCCATCTGATGTACTGTTTAAATTCAAGGAAACTATGATTGGGCGAAAAAATATTTACAGTAACAGCGGTCATCTTGGATGCATGATTAAGATGTCTAACAATCCCATACCTCATGACCAATCAACTGACCAAGCTCTCGCTCAATCTGATTACAGATTTCTATAAACTACATGGAAGTCAATCGAGGTGGACACACAGATACACCCAAACACTCATAGACAGGGGTATCAATAAACCCCCTCATTACTGGTGGATTGGAATATACACTGTTGTGTGGATTAGTTGCTAATGTTTTAGAGTAAATCATTAACTTTTTATACATAGCCCTTTCAGTAAAGAATACACCGAACATGAAAGTAGATTTATTGGTCAAGGTGTTTCTATATACTGTGATTTAACCAGTAAAATGCATCTAAAGTTACTTTAAAACACAATTCTTGCTTGAGGTTATAAACCACAGACGAATACGTTTGAGTTGATTTTCTAATATCAGGTACCACTGCTAGTGGAGCTCCACGAGGATACCCATAACTCAGTAGGCAGTACTTTGTGCTGTCAGAAAATATACCATATAGCTAAATTTTCAGCCGTTTTAATTTTTAAATTTTAACTTTTAATTTTTAATCAGATTTTTAACAAAAAAGCAAGGAATATCTTTATTTGTGAACAATTAAATCAGTCAATCGTTTAATAAAAAAATGCACTGAGACTTGTTTATGTCAAATTATCAAAATGTTTTAGTTTGACCCACCAGACTGACATTATAAGCCACATTTTACATTCTTACGACTACATAATATCAAACAATTATTACAGTAGAACGTCTCACCGTCATTAAAATATTTTTACCAAATATTAGATATTATTTTACAAAATCTTCCAAAAATCAGTTAACAATGGATAGTTAAGTACCTAGATAGCTTTTGAATAAACAGGGTAATTGTTTCTTTGCCATATACATGTAAAACTTATAAACAAATATTTAAAATAGATAATATTTTGTACTATGTGAACCATTGTTAGACTCGCTAGTACATAACTTCATAACTTCAGTATAAAACTTGCAGTTGTGTGACATGACAACTAAGGGCGTTAGAATACAGACAAATTTGTAAACAGATGTCGGGGGGATTTCCTAATCTATTTATAACAAACGCAAGTGAATGCACTTTAATGTTTATACGTATCTTTTTTCAAAATATCGTGATGACGCGATGTACTTCTGCATAATTTATAAAAAGCACCATTTAATCGTTCATATATTGCAATTAAATACGTGTTAAAACTGGAACTATTTTTGTTTTTAAAACTTTTGCCCGAAACTAGCACATGTACACTGACTTTGTAAAATAAGCAGTAAAATGGTATGAAAGAATTTGTGACATCGTGATTTTTATACATAATTTATTTAATGATTTTACACAAGAATAGGCCATGAATTGTAAATATAAGAATTGACTTCTGTTTGGTCACGTATATAAGGGTATGAACGCTCGTGATTCCCGATCAAAGTCGGTAATTCTTAAAAAATTCACGGATTATAATATATTATTATATTTTGACATATTTACCGTAAATAAAAAAGTTTATTATTTTTTGTGATTTTGGTTTTTATTCAGTTTTAACACATTTGTTACTTTAATTGTATATATATAACTAAATACCAGTTAAATTTTGCAGTACCATATGTGCATTTTTCGGAAATTCATTAATCAACAGTGACACTTGGGGCCGAAAAATTGCTTACAATGAAATTGTCAATGCAAGAATATTGCAAACCTAGGCTGATCAAGGCCCTTAAAAGTTTTGTGGCCGTCATCACAATACTATGGATAAATATGTGGTCACTGTATCCAAACTTCTACTGGATATATTTGACTTACCATAGTTCTTTGTTCCTTTCATTCTTATTGCTGACTTGCACGTGGCGACTGTAACTAGGTGGGCAGGAGGTGCTTACCCTTACGGAGCACCTGGCCTCATTTCCTTGATGGAAGTTCACGTGTGTTACTGATTGGCCAGCTTTCATAGCTTTTACTTTGTTTTTGGGGATTGTGATTTAGACAAAGACTGGTATGTTTGTGTTTTATTTTATCACACTATTAAACAAAAACAATGAGTCAATAGCAAATTAAATACTGATATTGTTTTAGGTTTTATGTTTTTTTCTCTTTTATTGAACAGAAATATGTAACAAATATGAAACAGTCGAGTTTGCTTTATTTTAATTTACATTGAGTATTAAATGAAATGTGTTTTAAATGAGAAAAAAATATTGACACAAAGATCCAGTCATCCGTAGTTGGGTCAATATTCATCTTTATTATTTATTATTTTGATCTCAGAACTGACATCCGTATCGGTGACTCAGTTGTAGAGCGTACGGCTTGAGTCTGGGATGGCGAGTGTTCGAACCTGGTCCGGCAAATTCATAAAAATTAAGAAATGGCTTTATCGCCTCGTCTTCGGTTTTGGAGAATTATCAACTGGTTAATACGGATGATGTGACGTGGGAAATGGTATGTTGGTGTGTGGTACACTACCTCAGTGAGCTAACACTTTTTTAAAAGTCTTCTTGGGTATAATTAGTACAAGGTACACTATAATAAACATGTTTGGTATGCATTTTTGTCTTTCACAAATAAATAAAGATTAATTACCTCAAATATTGCTGATGTGACCAAATTACAATAAAACAAACATACCAATCCTTGTCCATATCACAATCCCAAAAACAAAGTAAAAACTTTGCAAACTGGCAAAATATGTTATACGCGTGAAATTCCATCAAGAAAGTGAGGCCGGGTGCTCCGGAAGGGTAAGCAACTCCTGTCTAGCTAGCTACACCCGTCACATGCCATTCAATTTTGAGAATGAAAGGAACAAAGAACTATGGTAAGTCAAATATATCCAGTATAAGTTGGGATACAGTGACTACATACTTATCCACAATATTGTGATGACGGCCATAAAACTTTTTAAAGGCCCTTATTAGCCTAGGCTTGCAATATCCTTTTGTCAACAATTTAATTGTTAGTACTTTGCTTCGTTGCAAAAAGTTCCCATAGTTGGAACAAGCTCTACTGTACCGTATTAACTGTGAAACATATACACCATACACAGGAGAAGCAGGGATATTACTGCAAAGAAACGGAAAGTTGGCAATAGAAAAATTGAAGTCACCACGTTTGTCATATAGCTTCAGATGTAACAATTAACAATCCAATACAAACCTAGAGTCTTGCTTTAATTGAATATTTTCAGAATGACTAAAACTATCATTATTCACGCTAATTTTCTAACATTAAATTTTACAGTTGTCTCTCGTGTTTCATCTTGAAATGCGAGTTTTTAAACACAAAAGACATTCTGTTAATTGTTACGGCTGACTTCAAAATGGGGGATTTTTAAAAGTTACATATTTGGTGGTGATGCTTATCCTACACTGGAAAGAATGATGCTTTACAGGAAAATCAGATAATAAACCAACAGCAGAAGAATCCGATACCCTTCCAGAAATCTACTTTAGCAATCTGAAGCTATGCAAAGTAGCAGTGAAAAAGTCAAATGTTAAACCTAATCTCATTTCTATACACACATTACATCATTTCACCTGTGCATTCATCAGAAGATCAGAGCACGAACAACCTCTTACGATTATGTCGTGATTTTTCCTATGGCAAAAAGTGGTGATATTTCAGGCGATTTTCGAGTATATTTTTTCATGCGTTTTGAACCTTTCTGTTTTTCCATGGATGTATGAACATCTATTTCAGATGTGTTTGCTTTTGGCGATATGTACATAATATTTTACACGATATGTGTCTAAATTAAAATGTGTATATATTAATTAATATGCACACATTTGTCATGAGATATGAACTTATTTTTAGGCGACGTGTATGTATATTTAACAGCCTATGTATTGCCTCATGAAAATAAGCATTTATCGCCTCATAAATATAACCATATATCGCCTGAAAAATAAATATCATATCGCCTAATAAATGTACGCACTAATCAACCGATAAATATGCGCAAAAATCGGCTGAAAAATATACGCACTTATCGCCTGATAAATATACGTACATAACTCCTGATAAATATACTCACATATCGCCTAAAACATATACGCAAATATGCAAATAATTAACGCCGATATTGCCTGTTAAATCTACGCACATATCGCATGATATAACAATATACACAACTATCACCTGATAAATATACGTACATATAGCCTGATAAATATACGTACATAACTCCTGATAAATATACTAACATATCGCCTAAAACATATACGCAAATATGCAAATAATTAACGCAGATATTGCCTGTTAAATCTACGCACATATCGCATGATATAACAATATACACAACTATCACCTGATAAATATACGTACATATAGCCTGATAAATATACGTACAAATCAAATGAGAAATATGCGTGCATATCGCCTGATAAATCAACGTAAATATCGCCTGATAAATATACACACACATGACCTGATAAATATAGGTACATATCACCTGATAAAAATACGCACATATCCCCTGAAAAAAATATACGTGCATATCGCCTGATAAATATACGTATATATCTACTGATAAATATAATCGTATATCGCTTGATAAATATACATACATATCGCTTGACAAATATACATACATATCGCCTGATAAATATACGTTTGCCTTACAAGTATACCACATATCGTCTGATAAAAAAACGCACATATTGCCTGAGAAAATTATCGCCTGATAAATATATGTACATATTGCGTGATAAATAGACGTTTATGTCGCGTTATAAATAAACGCATATATTATCTGATAAACACACGTACATATTGCCTGATTAATATACGCAAATATCGCCTGAAAAATATACGCACATTTCGACCTATAAATAAACGCACATATCGCACGAGGAAATTACGCACATATTGCCTGATAAAATTATCGCCGGATAAATCAATGCACATATCTCCTGATTAATTACAGCACGTTCGTCTGGTAAATATACATACATGTCGCAAGATAAATAAACGCACATATCGTTTAAAATAATATATCACCTTGAACAATATACTTATTAGAACTTGTCTTCTCTTGGACGTTTATTGTTATGTAGCTCTTAAATAACAACAATGAATTAACAAGATATAAAACAAGCAAGTCAATCAAATTTATTAATAGAAACGATTTCAAATTACATAACTTAAATCATATATAAGTATATCGACACAAGAAGACAAGTCATGCTTTATTTTGGCAGAATCTTCACTTTCAAAACAAAAATAGAAATAATTGTTTGCGGGGTCACAGCCTATTTTGATTTCGTTAAAACGATTTAATGTTTTAAGGCGTAACATTTTAGGTGCTCGTTAATTACACTTGTGCAATGTTTTTTTTAATTAATTTTGATTTTATACACATTTTGCTATTCATTTAATCTACAAAATAAAACCCTTTAAATGTCTTTTAAGTCCAGGCTTGCAAGTTCAAATTAAATTCGTATTGTCATTATGAAAATTTGGTGTTCTGACGAGAATGAAGTTAAATGAAAATAACACACTTGTTTAACACACATCTGGTAACCTGCATTAATTTTTATGGCTCAATAAGGGCGTTATCACCTTATCTTTAAAATGAAAGGTAAATTTTAAAGGGTAAATATGTATTATTTTTAATGTTAAGCTATATTTAGATGACCCTTAAAGTATGTACATAATATACTTCACAACAAGGAATTTAAATTATAAATATGGATACACGGAATTTATGTCAGTTTAGTATTTTTTTAATTATATTTTTAGACAGTGTCACAGGTATTTATATAATTTTATTTTGTAATTTTTTATATTTAATATTACAGCTACTGATTATTTCAATATTTATATATAAAACTTAAACAGTAGTCTTATATATTTATATTTATATATAATTGCCTTATGTCACTACCAAAGACGGCAAATATAGGACAATCCACTGCTAAACATTGTGCGGGTTTATATACACTTACATAAGTCTTTTAACTTAACGCATATCTCTCTCTCTCTCTCTCTCTCTCTCTCTCTCTCTCTCTCTCTCTCTCTCTCTTAAAAAATTAAAAATCTGATACAAAAATGTGATGTTTAACTTAATGACATTTTAGACTAATTAACTTGCTTTTAAATTCGTTTGTGCTGTATAATAATATGCATACAACTGTTTGGAAAGTCTTGTCAAATAGACATGTGTCGTAAATTTAAAAAGTATAAGTTGTTATTGTTATTGAATATAAAATTTATTGGAGGTATTTAAAGTATAGTTGAAACTGTATTTATTTCATTAAGAAAATATACAAAACAAATTTACATTACACATATAATTGGTTCCTGAACAAGAGTAATGTTAAGATTGTATGATAAATTCTTTTACTCATAAAATAATTTCTTTATTTTGTTGTGGTGATAACATCCCCATACAGTACTTTGTTGATACTTAAGACACATAAAAGTGAATAAATGGTTCTTAAACGTATATGGCTGTAGATCTTACAAAATAAAAGAAAGTGGTTTGCATTTTCAACAAGACCACATCGACAGTATGGTTTGTTAAATTTCTATTTATTTATTCACTCTTTTTTATTAGGCAATGATTTATTTATTTATTTATTTATTTATTTATTTATTTATTGATTCATTCATTCATTTATAAGCTGTATGATTTTTAAACAAACAATATTTATTGTAGATAGGTGAAAAAAGTTACACTGCACAGATTTATTTCTCCGAATTTCAAATAATTTAACCCGTTTCTATGTAATAAATGGTGTGTGTGTGTGTGTGCGTATTTTACTTATACTGCATACTCATTCAAAACAATATAAACAGGGATATAATTTAATGTTATTAGATGTATTATAAAACCATTTTTCTACAATACATTTATAGACTTTGTGTATATTAATAAATGAATTAAGAGAACCTTGCATACTTTTAAAATTTAACGATATCTAAGAAAAACTATTTTCATCTGAATTATTTATATTTGGATAGCTACTTAGTGGCTTATGCGAGGAGATGTAGATCTCACACATCCTGTGTTAGTTCACTGGTTATCCGCCTAACAGACAAGTATGGCATACAACATGTGCTTGCACCACAGGTTATAATTACTCAAGGTGAAGGTCGAACCAAACTGAGGTCTTCCAGCTATGAATAAACCAAAATTTTGTCAAAATAAATACCATATGCGGTCAAGTGTAGATCACAAACACCTGATGCTTGTCCAAAGGTTATCTGCTTAGCAGGCAGGTATCGATTACAGATTGTTACAAATGTTTGGAACAATGGTGTTAGGTCATTTTTCTATGCTAATAGAGGCTGCATGGACACTCACAGGATCATCAGAGTTTGCTGTAGCTGGTGAATCATTTACATTAACATGTAATCCACAGGATAGTAAAGCTGTAGCTGTAAAATGGAAACGGCTTGATATTGATACTACTGATACAGGTACAAGCAGAGCAACTATAGAGGCAACTGGATGTAAAATTGGATCAGGATCTGATACACAGTAGCAGTATACATGTGAACCTGGACCTGTATATAAACTAACGATACCAGCTAATGTAATGACAAACAGTCACAACAATAAAGTATGGAGATGTGAGAGTCTATTTGCTGGTGGTGGAGAAGAATACACTTTAATGATAGCAGGTAAATGGAATTTTGATACACTGAAAAAATTAAGAATTTCAATGATGTAACATTTATTTAAATTAATAGCTTTGAGTTTGAAAAATTATGTAAACAATAAAATAACTGTCACAATCTTTATTCTGTGTTCAAATCTAATTTGAAAAATGTTTAACATAGATATGTTTATCTTACTATTTAACACAATCGCAGTAGCTTGAATCCAATTAGATTCAAGTTTCGCTTAGGAAAATTCTAATAGATTTTTCATTGTTAAAGTTCTAATTTGTGCAGTAAAAAGTAGAATGGATTTAAAATTTATTTTAAGAACTCGCTCAAGGTAATAAAACTTTCATTGCGCATACAGGGAGAGAGAGAGAGAGAGAGAGAGAGAGAGAGAGAGAGAGAGAGAGAGAGAGAGAGAGAGAGAGAATCTTGATATCAATTCCACATCGATACACGTACAGTTAAAAAACATTTGAGTTTTCATGCTATTAAAGAATAAGCATAATTACATACTTTATTACTTGAAAATAAATACATATATTTATAGCGTTGCCTAATTTTACCTATCAATCTACGGAGATCTAAATGATCAGTACCGAATTTTACAGAATACATATTTATTCATTTGCCTAACTACTAAGCGATGTAATAAAGGGATTGACGTGCTAAACATTTAAATAAAGATGCATTATGCAAGTTACAAAATGTTCATATTTTATAAAATAAACAAAGATATTTAAATCTCAATAATAATAATAATAATAATAATAATAATAATAATAATAATATTTGAAAATATCTATCTCAGGTATAAATATTACAATACGTGGATCCAGTCAATATGTTGTTCCAGAAAGACCTTTTACATTTACCTGTGTATTTAATCCTGGTGGCGCTCAGTCAAAACAACTTTTACAGAATGGTAAACCATTCGAAGCTGTTCAATTAAGTAATGACGGATTAGGTGTGTGTTATAATGTAACTTCAGCAGCTACAATATGTGATCCATCACGTTGTTCTTGTTCACAAAAAGGAGATATTTTCACAGCTAAATGGACAATATTATCTATTGATGCCGAATATTCATGGAAGTGTAAAGAATTCAGCGATCTGAGTCCAGCGTTAAATCTTAAAGTAGCAGGTAATATTTTTATTAATTCACATATAGGTATTAGAAATAATACCAAAGGTATCATATGCGGAAATACACACGAATATAACCAATAACTTATGAACGACGCCATCATAAATGTAGTTTGGTATTAGTAACCGACTTATAATTGATTAAGGACTCATATTTTAGAACAATCGACGTGTGTTTTTTAAGCTTTCAAAATATATGATAACGATCCCAAAACTTTGTTATTATCTAAATGAAACTTAAGGAACATTTTACTTGCCGATGGTATTCAACTATTCAAATGCAAAGGGAAATAAAAACAACCCCGTTTTATTTTGCAGAACTTTATATGTCATATGCCATGTTCCGTGTTTATGAAAATATTTGCAAAAAAATCATTTAGTAATTTAGAAATTAGTACAGAAACATAAACAGAGACACACCAACACACACACACACAAAGCACAAACAAACATATTTAGTATTTTTTTCATTTTTAACAGGTATGATTAAATAAAACAATAATATATATATATTAATTATGTTTAGGTGCCAATTTATTTTGATGTAGGACTCTAAAAAGTGAATGTTCTTGATCATTCATAAACATAAATATAAAACATCATTTGTTTAAAAAAAATGCCGAAAACAGATTTTGCTTTAAAAATATATGCCCAGCAACTCGTCATTTATAAAAGTATTACTTTAGGTAGCTTTTAATTATTGTAAAATGACCATTCATGTATACAACCAATAATATGGATTGGTTTAAAGGTAGGTAAAGCTAGCGTGTCAGACTGTAGCGCCTTTCTATTGAAAACATACTACTTTTTTATTAAAATTCTCACCTTGGTACGACTTAAATTTAGTTTTCAGTGCGCATTTTAATTAAAACAAACATACCAGTCCTTGTCCAAACCATAATCCAAAAAAAAAAACAAAGTAAAAAACTTTGAAAGCTGGCAAAATTGGTTACACACGTGAACTTCCATCAAGGAAGTGAGGCCGGGTGCTCCGGAAGGGTAACCACCTCCTGTCTAGCTAGCTACACCCGTCACGTGCAAGTCAATTTTGAGAACGAAAGGAACAAAGAACTATGGTAAGTCAAATATATCCAGTATGAGTTTGGAAACAGTGACTACATACTTATCAACAATATTGTGATGACGGCCATAAAATTTTTTAAGGGCCTTGATTAGCCTAGGCTTGCAATATTCTTGCGTCAACAGTTTAATTGTAAGCACTTTGCTTCGTTGTAGAAAGTCCCCATAGAGGGAACAAGCTCTACCATACCGTATCATCTGTGAAACATATACACCATACGCAGGAGAAGTAGGGATATTACTGCAAAAAAAACGGAAAGTTGACAATAGAAAAATTGAAGTCATCACGTTTGTCGTATAGCTTCAGATGTAACCTTTCGTGGGTGTCATAACTGAGGTATAAGTCCAAATATGAAGCAGAACATGCAGAATCTGTCGTGTCTTTAATTTCAAGCTCACTTGGATAGATGGCATTCACATATTCGCTAAATTTTGGATTATTTAGAGATAGAACGTCATCTATATATCTGTATGTGTAGTTGAATGATTTAGCGACAGTCTTTTCTCCAGATTTGACAAGGTTCTGTAAAAATTCTGATTCATATGAATAAAGAAACAAATCAGCAAGCAAAGGTGCACAGTTTGTGCCCATTGGTATACCGATTTTTTGTTGAAAAATTATATTGCCAAACACAACAACTATGTTGCCTATCAAAAACTCTAACATTTTGTTGATGGTATCTTCAGTATATTTTTGTTTACAGTCTGTATGGTGTTTTACAAAATAACCAAAATCCCTGTTGAGTACTAGATATTTATATCTTGGTTTACCGTTTTTGTAAAAGAATGAAAAGTGAATGATTTGTTTTAGACGTTCTTTCAATTTAGAATGAGGGATAGTGGTGTAAAGGGTAGAAAAATCAAAAGTTTTAATACTTTCTACCGAAGATAGAGTATTAGAAACAAGATGGTCAAGTAGTTCTTTAGAATTTTTGAGAATCCACATTTGGTTGATGCCAGATGTAGAATAGACTTTTTCTGAATAAGTCTGAAGGCCATCTTTGACGACTGTCAAAATTTGTGTTAGAATTACTGATAATGATTTTGTAGTACATTTAGAGGAACCTGCTATATATCGTTCCTTGTATGGATTTTTGTGATGTAAATATCATTTAAGGTCCGAATACATATTAACTCCCATTTTTTTCCAAATTACATGAATCGGTGTAACAACTTTTGAATGGTTATGATCTTCATTACTCCGAATTATATTGCATTTATTTGAGTTTTATGATAAAAAAGTAAATTCTAAGAACATATCCTTGTCAGAACTAAAAGAAAATCACAAAACATCAGTACTGTTTGTTTGCTTATCGATTCCACACGGGAACTATTTTCATTTTTATTTTTAAAACATAAACAGGGGCTCTCAAAAATTATTATTGAATTGTCGAAACTTTGGAGTAATTGGTTGATTAATTGACGACTGATATTTTGTGACAGTAATTAAATATGTATTTTCTGGCAGAAATTTAATATTCTACTTCTTTAAGAGTCGATGAAGAGTTTAACTTGCAATTCTCATTAGAGGGTGTGACGCTTGAATAAAAACACATTAGTTTAATTTTAGTTTTTTTTTCAGAATATCAGTTGAATCAATTATCTGATAAAATGCATTTTTATTCCTTATATATTTACAGTTCCGGTTTCCTCTGTAACACTAGATAAAGCAACAGGATCACAGATAGATGTCATTGTTGGACAAAACATATCATTGACTTGTGTAACAGGACAGTCTCGTCCTCAATCCTATATACAGTGGTACATCGGTAATGAAAACTATACGATAAAAAGTAAATCTACAGTTACTAATGGGCAAGATGAGTTGACATCAGTAACAAGTGTACTGACATTTACTCCAACAAGACATCAGGCTAATATACTTGTCAACTGTAAAGCTTATAACATCGATCCGAGTACTACAGTGGAACTTGTAAACAAACCCAAACTGAATGTGCAATGTAAGTAGCGCTAAAATAAACGTAAACTATTTTAGTCTCAACAAGTGGTATACAGGTTTTGAATATTCCCAATTCCAGATATTGACTTTTTTAATATTTATTCTTTATTTACATCTATTATAACTTACCTTTATGTGTGTGTGTGTGTGTGTGTGTGTGTGTGTGTGTGCGTGTGCAAGCGGTGTCAAGTGCGGACTTGAGCATGAATACACACCTTTCAAATGCGGACCTTTGGATCAAATGCGGACCCCAAGTAGGTCCGCATTTATATTTCTTTTTTATTGTAATGTTTAACCTTCCGTTATACTAAAAAAACAAAAATTTTAGTGGGTTGCATTTTCCACCTTTTGTATGAGTTTGTGTATATGCTTTACACAGCAGCATCATTGACCATGATGGAATACGTTTCACACAAATCCGTCTGCGCATGCCCGGAAGTTTTTCTTCGGAAGCCTGTGATGAAGATGGCGGGACAAGTGATGTTGTCAAGAGGAAAGATGGCGGTAATTTATAAAATTATTTATATGAAAATAGACACAGCCTGTGACGGGAAATGACTGTTTTTGTCTAGGTTTTCGTTATATTTATAAAAAAAAATCAAGTGATACCAAAAAAGTCCATTGACTTCTGGGCTAATAGTGAGAGGCATTGGGCTACACATGGAATCAACATATCCTACTGTAACATGTTTACCTACTTAATTTTGGATGTATGGAAATGGAGTAAGGTGTTTTAGTTATGTCGCAAAGACATTTCCTTACATATATATAAAGGTCGTGTATATGTAATGTTTAATATTGTCTAATACTTTCTATGTCGAAAAAAATCTAATGTGTAGAGTAAATAACATAAAAATTAGGCTAAACATTTTTTGTATATTTCTTACAAATCTTCTCAAAAAAAAGAATCATTTAATTCCTGCTACTGTCACCTCTTGCACTTCACACAGTTTAATGCAAAAGAAATTATTCAGTACATAGATAGTGTAATTATAACCTAATGTGGTGTAAAATGCATGCTTTTTCTGCGGAAAAAATAAGGTCTCCATTAAAGCTCTGATATAATTAATACATCAACATCATCAGAATTTACATTTAGTGTTGAACAGATTTTCGTTTCAGCTCATCACATTGCTTATAAATAGATGTAAAAAAAAGTCTCCCTGAGCCCCAACTTTTGCCATATTTTTCATCACTTCACCTACTCATTAATGTAGGTCCAGTTATATTGCAGGTGATAAACCATTTGTAAGAAAATTTTACCTTTATGGTTAGAATAAAAGTTTTTGTCCTATCCTGTTACATATAACTCAAAATTTCCCAAAATTGAGAAGACCGTCTTTTCATATTTTCTGAAAACAAAAATTCAGGTCATGTCCAATAACGTGTGTAACTGTAGAAAAAAATTTAAGAAACAATCATTAAAATTTAGCATCTAAAATTTCAACATGCAATAAACACAGGTGTTTTATATTTTCTTTTTACCTTTTTAGGCTAGCATTAGCTCTGGGCCTGTGGCTAAAATAGCCAGTGGCTAGTAAATAATATTTTGCAAATTTATTGACGAAGTAACCTGTTTAGACAATTTTGTTCAAAATCTCTTTTAATACAATTGGTACTACTATGTAGATTTCCACAAATTAAAAGTTTTTATTAGCAAAATTTCCAAAATTTGTGAAGTTACAGTCCTTTTAAAAGTATTTTTTCACAAATGTATTAAAATAGCTTATTTTTTGAAAGAATTTCTAAGACATTAGTAGCCAATGATGATTTTAGCTATCAGGAATTGAATCAGAGACAGTATTATTTCATGCACACAATCTAGCTATTCTCTTTGTTATTTTCCAGCTTCAGAAAAGCCTACAGATTCAAACAACCAAGGTAAATATTGACTGAATTCCTTATAATTGTATATAGTGCAATGGATTTATGTTGAACACGGAAATGCTGATTTGGGCCTCCAAAATTCCCAATTTACACTTTTATCCCCACAAAAAAGATTGGGACCAGGTAAGTATCTGCATCTGTATGTCCATATACCTTTGCTGTTATTGAGATATTAATTGATTCCTCTTTTGATCACTGCCTAGATCAAACAAAAGCTGCAGTTGGATCACTTTTGGTAAAATACAAATTTACAGCTTTTACAAGCTATTTGCCATAATACACTGTTTCTAATCATAAAAAAATGACAATGGTGATGCCAGTAGGGGTCTTATGTTTGTAAAGTAATGAGTCTAAAATTATGTGATTAACTGGTTAACAAAGGAAGACCAATGTAACATCTCTTAATTCATATTTCACTAACATCAATAATCATGTTTCAAAATTAACTTCAAAAAATTCAATTTGTTTTTGCAGAGAAAACAACGAAAACAAGGCCAGCTGCACAATATTGGTGCAAGGCTGGTATCGATCAAGATGGCCTGGATATATCATTCATTTCAAGTTATATTGGTAGGTTAAGCTATGTAGTATTTTCAAACAAAAACAAGTGATGGTTGGTTGGTTTGGTTGAATGTTTCTTGTGTCACATCCACAATTTTTCGTGAATGACAATTTTTCATTAATCTCTGGGATTGATTTAAACACAAGTTCATTTGATGGGTGAGTGTGTAAGTGTGTCTGATCTGCATTGTATTAATACATACTTATTGCATTCTTTATAGTGCTAGTATACTCGCCTGCATTGTCACAAGACATCACAGACCACCCAGTCCATTATACTTGTACTGGGCCGAACAGTAAACATCCAAGACCACCCAGTCCAATATACTGGTACTGGGCCACCCAGTAAACATCACAGACCAACTAGTCCATTATACTGGTACTGGGCCAACCAGTAAACATCACAGACCACTCAGTACATTATACTGGTACTGAGCCAAACATAAAACATCACAGAGCACACAGTCCATTAAACTGGTACTTAGCCAAACAGTAAACATCACAGACCACCCAGTCCATTAAACTGGTACTGAGCCAACCAGTAAACACCACAGACCACCTAGTCCATTATACTGGTACTGGGCCAACCAGTAAACATCACAGACCACCCAGTCCATTATACTGGTACTTAGCCAAACAGTAAACACCACAGACCACCCAGTCCATTATACTGGTACTACACCAACCAGTAAACATCACAGACCACCCAGTCCATTATACTGGTACTTAGCCAAACAGTAAACACCACAGACCACCCAGTCCATTATACTGGTACTTAGCCAAACAGTAAACACCACAGACCACCCAGTCCATTATACTGGTACTACACCAACCAGTAAACATCACAGACCACCCAGTCCATTATACTGGTACTTAGCCAAACAGAAAACATCACAGACCACCCAGTCCATTATACTGGTACTTAGCCAAACAGTAAACACCACAGACCACCCAGTCCATTATACTGGTACTACACCAACCAGTAAACATCACAGACCACCCAGTCCATTATACTGGTACTACACCAACCAGTAAACACCACAGACCACCCAGTCCATTATACTGGTACTTAGCCAAACAGAAAACACCACAGACCACCCAGTCCATTAAACTGGTACTTAGCCAAACAGAAAACACCACAGACCACCCAGTCCATTAAACTGGTACTTAGCCAAACAGTAAACACCACAGACCACCCAGTCCATTAAACTGGTACTTAGCCAAACAGAAAACACCACAGACCACCCAGTCCATTAAACTGGTACTTAGCCAAACAGAAAACACCACAGACCACCCAGTCCATTATACTGGTACTTAGCCAAACAGAAAACACCACAGACCACCCAGTCCATTAAACTGGTACTTAGCCAAACAGTAAACATCACAGACCACCCAGTCCATTAAACTGGTACTTAGCCAAACAGAAAACACCACAGACCACCCAGTCCATTATACTGGTACTGAGCCAAACAGTAAACACCACAGACCACCCAGTCCATTAAACTGGTACTTAGCCAAACAGTAAACATCACAGACCACCCAGTCCATTAAACTGGTACTTAGCCAAACAGTTAATGCCACAGACCACCCAGTCCATTAAACTGGTACTTAGCCAAACAGAAAACACCACAGACCACCCAGTCCATTAAACTGGTACTGAGCCAAACAGTAAACATCACAGACCACCCAGTCCATTAAACTGGTACTTAGCCAAACAGAAAACACCACAGACCACCCAGTCCATTATACTGGTACTGAGCCAAACAGTAAACACCACAGACCACCCAGTCCATTATACTGGTACTGAGCCAAACAGAAAACACCACAGACCACCCAGTCCATTATACTGGTACTGAGCCAAACAGTAAACACCACAGACCACCTAGTCCATTATACTGGTACTGGGCCAAACAGTAAACACCACAGACCACCTAGTCCATTATACTGGTACTGGGCCAACCAGTAAACATCACAGACCACCCAGTCCATTATACTGGTACTTAGCCAAACAGAAAACATCACAGAGCACCCAGTCCATTAAACTGGTACTTAGCCAAACAGTAAACACCACAGACCACCTAGTCCATTATACTGGTACTGGGCCAAACAGTAAACACCACAGACCACCTAGTCCATTATACTGGTACTGGGCCAACCAGTAAACATCACAGAGCACCCAGTCCATTAAACTGGTACTTAGCCAAACAGTAAACATCACAGACCACCCAGTCCATTATACTGGTACTTAGCCAAACAGAAAACATCACAGAGCACCCAGTCCATTATACTGGTACTTAGCCAAACAGTAAACACCACAGACCACCCAGTCCATTATACTGGTACTTAGCCAAACAGTAAACACCACAGACCACCCAGTCCATTATACTGGTACTACACCAACCAGTAAACATCACTGACCACTCAGTCCATTATACTGGTACTACACCAACCAGTAAACATCACAGACCACCCAGTCCATTATACTGGTACTGAGCCAAACAGTAAACACCACAGACCACCCAGTCCATTATACTGGTACTTAGCCAAACAGTAAACACCACAGACCACCCAGTCCATTATACTGGTACTGAGCCAAACAGAAAACACCACAGACCACCCAGTCCATTATACTGGTACTGAGCCAAACAGTAAACACCACAGACCACCTAGTCCATTATACTGGTACTGGGCCAACCAGTAAACATCACAGACCACCCAGTCCATTATACTGGTACTGGGCCAACCAGTAAACATCACAGACCACTCAGTCCATTAAACTGGTACTGACCGAACAGAAAACATCACAGACCACCTAGTCCATTATACTGGTACTGAGCCGAACAGTAAACATCACAGACCACTCAGTACATTATACTGGTACTGAGCCAAATAGTAAACATCACAGACCACCCAGTCCATTATACTGGTACTGGGCCAACCAGTAAACATCACAGACCACTCAGTCCATTAAACTGGTACTGACTGAACAGAAAACATCACAGACCACCTAGTCCATTATACTGGTACTTAGCCAAATAGTAAACATCACAGACCACCCAGTCCATTAAACTGGTACAGGGCCGAACAGTAAACATCACAGACCACCCAGTCCATTATACTGGTACTGGGCCAACCAGTAAACATCACAGACCACCCAGTCCATTATACTGGTACTGGACCAACCAGTAAACATCACAGACCACTCAGTCCATTAAACTGGTACTGACCGAACAGAAAACATCACAGACCACCTAGTCCATTATACTGGTACTGAGCCGAACAGTAAACATCACAGACCACTCAGTACATTATACTGGTACTGAGCCAAATAGTAAACATCACAGACCACCCAGTCCATTAAACTGGTACTTAGCCAAACAGTATACACCACAGACCACCCAGTCAATTATACTGGTACTGAGCCAAACAGTAAACATCACAGACCACTCAGTACATTAAACTGGTACTTAGCCAAACAGTATACACCACAGACCACCCAGTCCATTATACTGGTACTGAGCCAAACAGTAAACATCACAGACCACCTAGTCCATTAAACTGGTACTGAGCCAAACAGTAAACATCACAGACCACCTAGTCCATTATACTGGTATACTGAGCCGAACAGTAAACATCACAGACCACTCAGTACATTATACTGGTACTGAGCCACACAGTAAACATCACAGACCACCCAGTCCATTAAACTGGTACTTAGCCAAACAGTATACATCACAGACCATCCAGTCCATTAAACTGGTACTTAGCCAAACAGTATACACCACAGACCATCCAGTCCATTAAACTGGTACATAGCCAAACAGTAAACATCACAGACCACCCAGTCCATTATACTGGTACTTAGTCAAACAGTATACATCACAGACCATCCAGTCCATTAAACTGGTACTTAGCCAAACAGTAAACATCACAGACCACCCAGTACATTATACTGGTACTTAGCCACACAGTATACATCACAGACCACTCAGTCCATTAAACTGGTACTTAGACAAACAGTATACATCACAGACCATCCAGTCCATTAAACTGGTACTTAGCCAAACAGTATACACCACAGACCATCCAGTCCATTAAACTGGTACTTAGCCAAACAGTATACACCACAGACCATCCAGTCCATTAAACTGGTACTTAGCCAAACAGTATACACCACAGACCATCCAGTCCATTAAACTGGTACTTAGCCAAACAGTAAACATCACAGACCACCCAGTCCATTAAACTGGTACTTAGCCAAACAGTATACATCACAGACCATCCAGTCCATTAAACTGGTACTTAGCCAAACAGTATACATCACAGACCATCCAGTCCATTAAACTGGTACTATGCCAAACAGTAAACACCACAGACCATCCAGTCCATTAAACTGGTACTTAGCCAAACAGTAAACATCACAGACCACCCAGTCCATTAAACTGGTACTTAGCCAAACAGTATACATCACAGACCATCCAGTCCATTAAACTGGTACTTAGCCAAACAGTATACATCACAGACCACCCAGTCCATTAAACTGGTACTTAGCCAAACAGTATACACCACAGACCATCCAGTCCATTAAACTGGTACTTAGCCAAACAGTATACATCACAGACCATCCAGTCCATTAAACTGGTACTTAGCCAAACAGTATACACCACAGACCATCCAGTCCATTAAACTGGTACTTAGCCAAACAGTATACATCACAGACCATCCAGTCCATTAAACTGGTACTTAGCCAAACAGTAAACATCACAGACCACCCAGTCCATTATACTGGTACTGAGCCAACCAGTAAACATCACAGACCACTCAGTCCATTATACTGATACTGAGCCAAACAGTAAACATCACAGACCACCTAGTCCATTATACTGGTACTGAGCCAAACAGTAAACATCACAGACCACCCAGTCCATTATACTGGTACTGAGCCAAACAGTTAATGCCACAGACCACCCAGTCCATTAAACTGGTACTTAGCCAAACAGTAAACACCACAGACCATCCAGTCCATTATACTGGTACTGAGCCAAACAGTAAACACCACAGACCACCCAGTCCATTATACTGGTACTGAGCCAAACAGTTAATGCCACAGACCACCCAGTCCATTAAACTGGTACTTAGCCAAACAGTAAACACCACAGACCACCCAGTCCATTATACTGGTACTGAGCCAAACAGTAAACATCACAGACCACCCAGTCCATTATACTGGTACTTAGCCAAACAGTAAACACCACAGACCACCCAGTCCATTATACTGGTACTTAGCCAAACAGTAAACACCACAGACCACCCAGTCCATTATACTGGTACTTAGCCAAACAGTAAACACCACAGACCACCCAGTCCATTATACTGGTACTTAGCCAAACAGTAAACACCACAGACCACCCAGTCCATTATACTGGTACTTAGCCAAACAGTAAACATCACAGACCACCCAGTCCATTATACTGGTACTTAGCCAAACAGTAAACACCACAGACCACCCAGTCCATTATACTGGTACTTAGCCAAACAGTAAACACCACAGACCACCCAGTCCATTATACTGGTACTTAGCCAAACAGTAAACACCACAGACCACCCAGTCCATTATACTGGTACTTAGCCAAACAGTAAACACCACAGACCACCCAGTCCATTATACTGGTACTTAGCCAAACAGTAAACACCACAGACCACCCAGTCCATTATACTGGTACTACACCAACCAGTAAACATCACTGACCACTCAGTCCATTATACTGGTACTACACCAACCAGTAAACATCACAGACCACCCAGTCCATTATACTGGTACTGAGCCAAACAGTAAACACCACAGACCACCCAGTCCATTATACTGGTACTTAGCCAAACAGTAAACACCACAGACCACCCAGTCCATTATACTGGTACTTAGCCAAACAGTAAACATCACAGACCACTTAGTCCATTATACTGGTACTAAGCCAACCAGTAAACATCACAGACCACTCAGTCCATTATACTGGTACTACACCAACCAGTAAACACCACAGACCAATCAGTCCATTATACTGATGCTAAGCCAACCAGTAAACATCACTGACCACTTAGTCCATTATACTGGTACTAAGCTAACCAGTAAACATCACTGACCAATCAGTCCATTATACTGGTACTGAGCCAAACAGTAAACATCACAGACCACCCAGTCCATTAAACTGGTACTGAGCCAAACAGTAAACATCACAGACCACCCAGTCCATTAAACTGGTACTTAGCCAAACAGTAAACATCACAGACCACCCAGTCCATTAAACTGGTACTGAGCCAAACAGTAAACATCACAGACCACTCAGTCCATTAAACTGGTACTGAGCCAAACAGTATACACCACAGACCACCCAGTCCATTATACTGGTACTGAGCCAAACAGTAAACACCACAGACCACCCAGTCCATTATACTGGTACTGAGCCAAACAGTAAACATCACAGACCACTCAGTCCATTAAACTGGTACTGAGCCAAACAGTAAACATCACAGACCACCCAGTCCATTATACTGGTACTGAGCCAAACAGTAAACATCACAGACCACCTAGTCCATTAAACTGGTACTGAGCCACACAGTAAACATCACAGACCACCCAGTCCATTAAACTGGTACTTAGCCAAACAGTATACACCACAGACCACCCAGTCCATTAAACTCGTACTGAGCCAAACAGTAAACATCACAGACCACCTAGTCCATTAAACTGGTACTGAGCCAAACAGTAAACATCACAGACCACCTAGTCCATTATACTGGTATACTGAGCCGAACAGTAAACATCACAGACCACCTAGTCCATTATACTGGTATACTGAGCCGAACAGTAAACATCACAGACCACTCAGTACATTTTACTGGTACTGAGCCACACAGTAAACATCACAGACCACCCAGTCCATTAAACTGGTACTTAGCCAAACAGTATACACCACAGACCATCCAGTCCATTATACTGGTACTGAGCCAAACAGTAAACATCACAGACCACCCAGTCCATTAAACTGGTACTTAGCCAAACAGTAAACATCACAGACCACCCAGTCCATTATACTGGTACTGAGCCAAACAGTAAATGCCACAGACCACCCAGTCTATTAAACTGGTACTGAGCTAAACAGTAAACATCACAGACTACTCAGTCCATTATACTGGTATACTGAGCCGAACAGTAAACATCACAGACCACCCAGTCCATTATACTGATACTGAGCCACACAGTAAATGCCACAGACCACCCAGTCTATTAAACTGGTACTGAGCCAAACAGTAAACATCACAGACCACTCAGTCCATTATACTGGTATACTGAGCCGAACAGTAAACATCACAGACCACCCAGTCCATTATACTGGTACTGGGCCATTCAGTTAACATCGCAGACCACCTAGTCCATTATACTGGTACTGAGCCAACCAGTAAACACCACAGACCTACTAGTCCATTAAACTGGTACTGAGCCAACCAGTAAACATCACAGACCACCCAGTCCGTTAAACTGGTACTGAGCCAACCAGTAAACACCACAGACCACCCAGTCCATTAAACTGGTCCTGAGCCAACCAGTAAACACCACAGACCACCCAGTCCATTAAACTGGTACTGAGCCAACCAGTAAACACCACAGACCACCCAGTCCATTAAACTGGTACTGAGCCAGCCAGTAGAGATCACAGACCTCCTAGTCAATTATACAACTGGTACTAAGCCAGCAAGTAAACATCACAGACCACCCAGTCCATAATACAACTGGTAACAAGCCAGCAAGTAGACATCACAGACCACCAAGTCAATTATACTGATACCTAGCCAGCCAGTAGACATCACAGACCACCAAGTCAATTATACTGATACCTGGCCAGCCAGTAGACATCACAGACCACCAAGTCAATTATACTGATACTGAGCCAAATGTAAGATCCCAGGACAAGGGAAAACTTGTAGTTAACCATGGTCTGACTTGCAATGGTGAATCGCCTTGTGTTTGAAGGCTAATGCCTTAACCACTTGACTATCATGACCCCAGTCCACAATTGATTACAGTTGAATGTACATGTAACTGTGCACTGACACATGTATATATTACAATAAATGAATACAGCGTACTTCAGATTTGTTACCATGGTTGTATTACGGATGTACATATTGACTAACAAACTTCATCACAAAAAGGTCTTAACAGCTGCATTTTACTTGAAAAAGTAAGAGGATAAATTAATTTTAGCCCAATCACCTTTTCCTTTACAGCTGAATGAAATAAATAAATGTGTATCAAAAAGAAAATTGTTAGATATAAAAAAGATATTTGTTTATAGATTTTAAAATTCATGGTAAATACTCTAAACTTGAAAATTAAACTTTTGAAAAAATGCTGAGTAAGCCTTGTCCAGAGTCTAACAGTTTCTAGAGGGCAAGTAGGAAAAGTATAATTCTAACCATCAACATGATTTTAGAGAAAAATTAAATAAATAAATCAGCTGAGCACTATTTTTAAAATTTCTTGAAGTGTTGTGCATATCCTTGGATATAATAAATTCCAAGATTTTATCTGCCTAAAATGGTGGAGATATAGCATCAATACACGAATCACATACTAGTGATAACATAGTAATCAGGAAGAATGGATGAGCATTGTGTTGAAGCCACTGATTGCAGTTTTTGATTTTTTTTCTCATTCTCGATCATCAGTAGAGAAGGTGTAACTTTTATGCAACCAGTGTTTGCTGTTTCTATTCTGGTTTTTATAAAACCCTGTATTATTCTGGTCTTCAGGCAGACGTTGCTAACCAATTGAAAACCATATCAATGTATATGTGATCATATCGGAAAAGAAAATGTTTATTTACATAGTGCTAGTGAGTTTACCTATGTATATATATACAAGTGAGTCTATCAGTCTACATTTTATTCCAATTAATAAGTGAAACAAAAAAATACTCATTCACTTGCAAAAAAAAGTCTCAGTCAATTATTATTAGTGACGTCGCATCACAAGAAGGAATTGATGATCAATTATGATTTTGAACTAATTTTGCAACACTACTACAGAAACACAGTCAGAATCACAGTATTCCCAACTTTTCAAATAAAGAGTTTGGATTCCAGTTAAAACATAAGCATATTTGGCAATGATATATATATATATATATATATATATATATATATATATATATATATATATATATATATATATATATATATATATATATATACACAAACATTTGAAATATTCCTGTTAAACTCCCCGAGGGTATCCATAACTCAGTAGGCAGTACTTTGTGCTGTCAGAAAATGTACAATTTATTAAAATTTTCAGTCGTTTAAAATTTGAAATTTATTTAAAACTAAGGTTTGTTCCCTCAAGCAAAGCATTCTTTAGCAGGATTTGGATTTATATAATTTTGAAACTTTAGATTCTTTATTTTCAACTGTTTGGCTTATATTTTTTATGCATCAAACTTTTCGGTCCTAGTGTCACTGATGAGGAATGTATTTCCGAAATGTGCACATCTGGCACATCAAAATTTTACTGGTATTTGTATTATATATTTACTACCCCTGAGCGGGTACCGCTGCTGGTGGAGTTAAACTCCCCGAGGGTATCCATAACTCAGTAGGCAGTACTTTGTGCTGTCAGAAAATGTACAATTTATTAAAATTTTCAGTCGTTTAAAATTTGAAATTTATTTAAAACTAAGGTTTGTTCCCTCAAGCAAAGCATTCTTTAGCAGGATTTGGATTTATATAATTTTGAAACTTTAGATTCTTTATTTTCAACTGTTTGGCTTATATTTTTTATGCATCAAACTTTTTGGTCCTAGTGTCACTGATGAGGAATGTATTTCCGAAATGTGCACATCTGGCACATCAAAATTTTACTGGTATTTGTATTATATATTTAAAATCATTGATAAGCTGCAAATCATATTAACATTGGATATAATGTGTCTTCGTATCGTCCTGAGGTTTTATACAATTGTCAGTAATGGATTGTCAACAACAAATAAACACCAACATGTTCACTCCCCATTAGGTCTACTTGTACTTGTATAACATTTTTATTAAACAATTTTCCAAAAATTAATAACAACATGTAAAATCAATGTCAATGCATATGGAATATATTTACAAATACAATGAATTATTACAATTATTATGTCATAATCAGATGCATATTTTGTAACAAGTTGTTTAATATAACTTTAAATTTTGTACCAAACTCATGACATTACTAAGGAATACATGTACATTGCATGGCTTTTGTTTAAAATAAGTTTGTTTTTTTCTTTTTTTTAGGATTTGGTGTCATTACATCAAAAGAATTTGATAAGGGCGATTTTCTGTTAGAGTATGTTGGGGATAGGATGTCTGCTAAGGATGCAGAGAGGAGAAAACAACAGAATTATACCTATTATTATAGGTATAATGGGAGCCTATTTTGGTAAGTGATTGTCTTTTATAAGTATTAAAGTAAATTCTGTTTAGCTTGAAATCCTGGTCCGTAACATTTATAACAATTACACATATTTTCAAAGAAGTATGAATGCTCATAAATTGATTCCTTAATATAAACTCAAAGATAACCCATGAGCTCGAAATCTCCTTGTCTTTTTAGTTCAAAATTATATCCTGCCAAGAATCAACACTGACAGGAACAAATTGAGATCATAATTCATTGGCCTTTATATGTAGGTGGGTGGGTTTAAGGCAGGTTTTTCTGCCATGCAAAATTTGTTTAGTGTTCAAAACATTTATTCCAATCACATGCAGCTAGCAAGTTGATAACATTTGCTCTACTTTGTACAGTTCTGGTACATACTGGTAAATCTGTCTTTTAGTACATCTTTCCCGTCTGTGATTGTTTGTTAAATTGGGAAATTATGTTATTCCCAAAATCATAACACCTTATTCTTGGAAGTTTAATATCTTTTAGTGATGTAATTAGGATCTTTAAAGGCATGGCATGTCAGAACTTGTACTTATTTAGTACTTTAATCAAATATTTTAGCATTGACGCAAGCAGAAGTTATGGACATTTGTGTCGGTATGTAAATGATGCTCCTGAAGGATCCTCTATGTGCAATGCAAAAATGAAAATGGAACAGTTCAATGGATATGTTAGACTTTGTCTTTATGCAAAACGAGACCTTATAAAAGGAGAGGAGGTACGATATGACTATGGAGACAATGATCACAATCTCTATTGGAGGAGTCAGGTAAGTTATTATTTTCAGTAATAAACAAAATTTACCAAGTGTCATTGTGTTCCTTAGATGGATTTTCTACAAATGGTTAATTTGGAAGCTCCAACCAGTGATCTGGCATTAGTGTTTTTTCCTTAACCCACCTTGTTGAAATTGCCTGGGTCATTTAAGAAGTCCACAATTTTTGGTGTAACCTACCAGCTTTTCCAGAGCACTGATCCAGATTAAATGTTGCCAAATTGGCTTCAAAGAATCAAAAAGTAGAGGACAGACAATGAACTTCTTTTTCAGAGTTATGTAACATGATGACCAAATTCCAGGACAAACCACAAAAGTAGAGACTGAAGCTATGGAAATTTAGAACCCAGAAATACAATAACTAATCACAGTCAGTTCAGATATGACATGCGTTTTCCAGTTTTTCTGCAGATGTTTCTAAAAATATTAAGAGCCAACCTGCACTTCAAGCCAATAAAAGTGAAAAAGTAAACCAAAACCTTTGACAGAAAAAAAAATAAACACTGACAGTGGGGTTGTGACAAAAAACTTTCTTCTCACTTTTGTCCTTTTGTACAATAGGCTTAAAATTAGATATGAGAAGTGTTTGAAATAAATTTTTGAATTTTTGTTTGAAAAATATTTTTTTCACTCCTTGGTTAAAATTGTCTCCATCTTGAAATGGGTAGCTTCAACCTGAATCACTGTAATTCATGTAGTCTTTTTGTAAAGTATGCTTCAGAGAAATGAAAGTGATTTGCATATGAAGCACTTTGCTATGCCCTTGTTAAATTACTATCTAATTTGCTCTTTTATGGCCATTGGCCTTTTATTTTTACAGAAACCAACACAGGATGAAAACAGCAAAGATGAAACATCTGGTAAGATATGTTTACCCATTGCTGACTTTTTATATTATATAGACATTGTATGTGTTGTTACATATTGATCATTTCAGGAAATGTATTAATTGTACTTTCTAAATAAAAAAAATCAGCTATTAGATATAACATTTAATACCACAACAAAGTTAAATTAATACTTTTTTCTATTAAATATTTTAGTACTTGTAGATCAGGAAAGAATAATTTGGATTTTTTTAAATTGGTATTTTGCTATTTTCTGGAGAGAAGACTAGAAATGGCAAATGTAAATGGGAATTTTTTGCATTTAACATGAAAATTGTCATATTTTTAGATGAAGACAGTGACCCGTTTGATGTGAAAAGAGATTCTTGTGATGCTGAAAGTGATGATATAGTAAGTATAAATAATGCATACAAAACATAGTTACTTTGGTTCTTGTCTGACTTAATGTTATTTTCCAGGCATTTTTAAAAGAATATTGATCACTACTTTTGTTCTGACTTCAATGAACAGCAGATCTGAGCCTTCCTCAAATATATTTTTCCTAGGCAATAAATCAGAGAGCTTCATGTGTAGTGCAGCTTAACTGTATATATCTGTTGACTAGTAATCATTGTACCATGGTATATGAAAATTACATGTTAATTGGTCAACATAAAATGACAGATGACTTGCTTTTAGGGTTGAGTTCACAAGAACATCAAAGTGTTAGATGCACAAGAAATTTTATTTCACATTTATTGCAATATTTTATTAAAAATTCCATTTGAAAATGTACCCAATGACTCTTAACATATTCCTGGCAGAATGGGCACATCATATTTTTTTTCATGTATGTTTATCTTCCATTTTCTTGACCCTTTCCATTTTTAGCTTACCTGCACATATATTTTGATACTGCAAATACATTGGCTGTACTTTGTACAATTTCTATTTACCAGTTAGGTTTAAATTTGGGTTGGCCAACTTTCTTGTGATAAAATGAAAAGGTTTAAATTTTAAGTGTTCAGAACAAGATGTTGTGCTTTTGATATAGATTATTACACAGTATCTTTTATGTCAGATAACATGATACATACACATATTTATAATTATTGTATCTTTTGTAGTGGGGGAAAATGAACCTTGAAGATCTGTCATTTTCAGGACATCTGAAGTCAGTTCTAGGTAACTTTTTCTTTCAAAATGCTAAATATGAAAACCACAAGTAGTTATACAATGCTCAAGGATTTTTTCTTTGACACTAACTTTCTCGGAAAGTTACCACAGAAAATCAACTTTAATCCTAGATCAGTTTCACTTCCCCCATATTATGGCTAAAATAGGTTATGAGTACATAAAAAACAAGAAAACAGTTACCTATCAAATAACTTTAATCAACTTAGATGTATAAGCCTGTATGTAATCAACTTGATAATTAGTATTAACATAAGTTTGTGAATTCTTCATACAGTCTAGTTTGTGATGGCAACCTCTTATATAACCTTTTCCAATCTTATCCAACCATTTTGTATCTGTCTGTTGAGGAGCAAAATCCTGTTAGACATATTTTAACTGACCATCAATTTACCTTTAATTAAAATTTGAAAAGGGGGTCGGTGCATGATTTCAACACATGACCTTAAAAAGATTTCAACTTGATAGTTAAAAGGGCCAAAAAATATTCTTGGCCTATGCCAATCAAGAAATGATGGCTTGATAAAAGATCTCTAAATATAATATTTGTAATTTTAATCTGTCAAACCTGCATTAATGGTCACCTCTCTATAAGGACCAACTGCTTATAAAGGCCAATAACATTCTATCCCTACTGCTTCCTCACCTGCATTCAATGTTATAAAGGATAGAGTATGGACTGATTCACCACATGTGAGAATATTGTGACAAGATGGAGGGGTATGCATGTCTGCAATATACTAACTGGGTGAGCAAGCACCTCAACAAAAAAGTTTCCCCAAGTGCATGCTATTACAGGGCAGAACATAATGCACACTTGCTCATCTCATGCATACATAAACCTGTTCTTAGATTAATCATTAGAATTGAAAAATTGCTGATTTGACATTAAACAACATCTGTGTACAATGTGTCCTCATCTGTACATCTAGCTGTGTATAATTGATTCTCATTTGTACATCTATCTGTGTATAATGGGTCCTCATTTGTACATCTAGCTGTGTATAATGGATCCACATTTGTACATCTAGCTTTGTATAATGGATCCACATTTGAACAGCTAGCTGTGTATAATGGATCCTCATTTGTACATCAAGCTGTGTATGGATCGTCATGTACAGCTAGCTGTGTACAATGGGTCCTCATTTGTACAGCTAGTTGTGTTTAATCGATCCTCATCTACATCTAGCTGTGTATAATGGATCATCATTTAAACATCTAGCTGTGTATAATGGATTCTCATCTGTAGATTTAGCTGTGTACAATGGGTCCTAATTTGTACATTCTTGCTGTGTATAATGGATCCTTGTTTGTACATCTAGCTGTGTATGGATTCTCATGTACAGCTAGCTGTGTACAATGCGTCCTCATGTACATCTAGCTGTGTATAATGGATCCTCATCTGTACATCTAGCTGTCTATAATGGATCAATATCTGTACATCTAGCTGTGTATAATGGGTCCTCATTTGTACATCTAGCTGTGTATGGATTCTCATGTACAGCTAGCTGTGTACAGTGGGTCCTTATGTACATCTAGCTGTGTATAATGGATCAACATTTGTACATCTAGCTGTGAATAATGGGCCATCATTTGTGCATCTAGTTGTAAATAATGGTTCCTAGTATTAACATCTAGCTATGTATAATGGATTCTCATCTGTAGATTTAGCTGTGTACAATGGGTCCTAATTTGTACATTCTTGCTGTGTTTAATGCATCCTCGTTTGTACATCTAGCTGTGTATGGATTCTCATGTACAGCTAGCTGTGTACAATGGGTCCTCATGTACATCTAGCTGTGTATAATGGATCTTCATTTGTATATCTAGCTGTGAATAATTGATCCTCATTTGTATATCTAGCTTTGTATAATGAATCAACATTTGTACATCTAGCTGTGTATAATGGGTCCTGATTTGTACATCTAGCTGTGTATAATGAATCCTCATGTACAGCTAGCTGTGTATAATGAATCATCATCTGTACATCGAGCTGTGTATAATGGATTCTCATTTGTACATCTACCTGTGTATGGATCTTCATGTACATTTAGCTGTGTACAATGGGTCCTCATTTGTACATTCTAGCTGTGTATAATGGATCCTCAATTGTACAGCTAGCTGTGTATGAATTCTCATGTACAGCTAGCTGTGTACAATGGGTCCTCATGTACATCTAGCTGTGTATAATGGATCCTCATCTGTACATCTAGCTGTCTATAATGGATCAATATCTGTACATCTAGCTGTGTATAATAGGTCCTCATCTGTACATCTAGCTTTGTATAATGAATTAGCATTTGTACATCTAGCTGTGTATAATGAATCTTCATTTGTACATCTAGCTGTGTATAATGGATCTTCATTTGTACAGCTAGCTGTGTATAATGGATCCACATTTGTACAGCTAGCTGTGTATAATGAGTCATCATCTGTACATCGAGCTGTGTATAATGGAATATCATTTGTAGATCTAGCTGTGTATAATGGATCCTCATCGGAGCTCCAAGTTGCCCAGTAAATACTCAAAATTTGCAACCAAAAATCTGATTTTGCAACCGAAAATTGTCAGAAGGTCGCCATTACGTCAAATTTTTTTTTTTTTTAGTTTGGCCACTAAAAATCGGGAAATCCGGAAGTTTTGTTCATGACCTGTCACCCAACCTGACAAATAGTCTCGCCCTGAATAATATCTAAAAGTGTCTTTATAGTTTAAAGCGCATAACTGACCGTGATCTAATTAAATCAGTTTTTGATTTGGGTTTGTTTAGTTTTCTTTAATTTGTTTACAAATTAGAAACAATATTTATAAGGTTTGGCCACCAAGAATTTTACCTGGCGACAAAAATATTGAAATGGCTACTAAAAATTTTGAATTATAAGCCATGTGGCTACCAGTTTTCAAAACCTGCTTGGAACACTGCTCATTTGTACATCTAGCTGTGTATAATGGATCCTCATTTGTACATCTAGCTGTGTATAATGGATCCACATTTGTACATCTTGCTGTGAACAATGACAATGGGTCCTCATCTGTACATCTAGCTGTGAACAATGGGTCCTCATCTATATATTGTCATCTAGCTGGGTATAATAGATCCACATTTGTACATCTAGCTATATATAATGAATATTTATTTATACATCTAGCTGTGTATAATGGGTCCTCATTTGTACATCTAGCTGTGTATAATGGTTCCTCATTTGTACATCTAGCTGTGTATAATGGGTCCTCATTTGTACATCTAGCTGTTTATAATGGATCAACATTTGTACATCTAGCTGTGTATAATGGATCTTCATTTATACATCTAGCTTTGTATAATGGGTCCTCATTTGTACATCTAGCTGTTTATAATGGATCAACATTTGTACATCTAGCTGTGTATAATGGATCTTCATTTGTACAGCTAGCTGTGTATAATGAGTCATCATCTGTACATCGAGCTGTGTATAATGGATCCTCATCGGAGCTCCAAGTTGCCCAGTAAATACTCAAAATTTGCAACCAAAAATCTGATTTTGCAACCGAAAATTGTCAGATGGTCGCCATTACGTCAAATTTTTTTTTTTTTTTAGTTTGGCCACTAAAAATCGGGAAATCCGGAAATTTTGTTCATGACCTGTCACCCAACCTGACAAATAGTCTCGCCCTGAATAATATCTTAAAAGCGCTTGAATCAAAGCAAGTGTCTTTATAGTTTAAAGCGCATAACTGACCGTGATCTAATTAAATCAGTTTTTGATTTGGGTTTGTTTAGTTTTCTTTAATTTGTTTACAAGTTAGAAACAAAATTTATAAGGTTTGGCCACCAAGAATTTTACCTGGCGACAAAAATATTAAAATGGCTACTAAAAATTTTGAATTATTAGCCATGTGGCTACCACTTTTCAAAACCTGCTTGGAGCACTGCTCATTTGTACATCTAGCTGTGTATAATGGATCAACAGTTGTACCTCTAGCTATGTATAATGAATCCACATTTGTACATCTTGCTGTGTATAATGGGTCCTCATCTGTACATCTACCATGAACAATGGGTCTTCATCTGTACAATGTCATTTAGCTGTGTATAATGGATCCACATTTGTACATCTAGCAATATATAATGGATATTTATTTGTACATCTAGCTGTGTATAATGGGTCTTCATTTGTACATTTAGCTTAGTATAATGTGTCCTCATTTGAACATCTAGCTGTGTATAATGGATCTTCATTTATACATCTAGCTTTGTATAATGGGTCCTCATTTGAACACCTAGCTGTGTATAATGGATCTCCATTTGTACAGCAAGCTGTGTATGGATCCTCATGTACAGCTAGCTGTGTACAATGGGTCCTCATTTATACAGCTAGTTGTGTTTAATGGATCCTCATCTACAGCTAGCTGTGTATAATGGATGCACATTTGTACATCTAGCTGTGTATAATGGATCCTCATTTGTACATCTAGCTGTGTATAATGGATCCTCATTTGAACATCTAGCTGTGTATAATCGATCCTCATTTGTACATTTAGCTGTGTACAATGGGTCCTCATTTGTACATCTAGCTGTGTATAATGGATGCACATTTGTACATCTAGCTGTGTATAATGGATGCACATTTGTACATCTAGCTGTGTATAATGGATCCTCATTTGTACATCTAGCTGTGTATAATCGATCCTCATTTGTACATTTAGCTGTGTATAATCGATCCTCATTTGAACATCTAGCTGTGTATAATCGATCCTCATTTGTACATTTAGCTGTGTACAATGGGTCCTCATTTGTACATCTAGCTGTGTATAATGGATCCTCATTTGAACATCTAGCTGTGTATAATCGATCCTCATTTGTACATTTAGCTGTGTACAATGGGTCCTCATTTGTACATCTAGCTGTGTATAATGGATCCTTGTTTGTACATCTAGCTGTGTATGGATTCTCATGTACAGCTAGCTGTGTACAATGGGTCCTCATGTACATCTAGCTGTTTATAATGGATCCTCATCTGTACATCTAGCTGTCTATAATGGATCAATATCTGTACATCTAGCTGTGTATAATGGGTCCTCATTTGTACATATAGCTGTGTATGGATTCTCATGTACAGCTGGCTGTGTAGAATGAGTCCTCATGTACATCTAGCTGTTTATAATGGATCTTCATTTGTACATCTAGCTGTTTATAATGGATCTTCATTTGTACATCTAGCTGTTTATAATGGATCAACATTTGTACATCTAGCTGTGTATAATGGATCCACATTTGTACATCTTGCTGTGTATAATGGGTCCTCATCTGTACATCTAGCTGTGAACAATGGGTCCTCATCTGTACAATGTCATCTAGCTGTGTATAATGGATCCACATTTGTACATCTAGCTATATATAAAGGATATTTATTTGTACATCTAGCTGTGTATAATGGGTCCTCATTTGTACATCTAGCTGTGTATAATGGGTCCTCATTTGTACATCTAGCTGTGTATAATGGATCTTCATTTATACATGTAGCTTTGCAAAATGGGTCCTCATTTGAACATCTAGCTGTGTATAATGGGTCCACATTTGTACATCTAGCTTTGTATAATGGGTCCTCATTTATACATCTAGCTGTGTATAATGGATCTTCATTTGTACATCTAGCTGTGAATAATGGGTCCTCATTTGTACATCTAGCTGTGAATAATGGGTCTTTATTTGTACATGTAGTTGTGAATAATGGGTCCTCATTTGTACATCTAGCTGTGTATAATGTATTCTCATCTGTAGATTTAGCTGTGTATTATGAGTTCTTATTTGTACATCTAACTGTATATAATGTGTCTTCATTTGTAGATCCTGCTCTTTATAATAAGTTCTCATATGGACATCTAGCTGTGTACTATGTGTCCTCATTTTATATCTAGCTGTGTATAATGGGTCCTCATCTGTATATCTATGTGTGTATCGAGTCTTTTTTATGTATAGAAATTTTTATATGCCCATTTTTGAAGTTGTACATGTAGAGATTTTTATTGCTTTTTTAGGTCATCTTAGCACTTTGTGCTCAAGTGAGCTATTGTGATGGGTCATTGTTCGTCGTGACTCATCAGTCGTGCATCAACTTTCAAGACTGCTTCTCTTGACCTTGTTAACACTTTTGAGGCCCTAATTTTAGTCCATTTTTCATCGAACTTGCTCAGAATAATCTTTTGGACAAAAGCTAGCTCTAGTTTGTATATGGCCATATTTGGTCAGTAATAAGTCATTAGGTTAAATTACAGAAAAATTTTGTTAACTCCTGAGACCTGAATTTTAGTCTAATCTTCATCAAACCCCTCAGAATGACCCTCTTAACAAATGCTAGCTAAATCTCAGACAATGGCCATGTTGGGTCAATAAGTAGGTCACTAGGTCAAATTACAGGAAAATCTCTTAAAATTTTAAATTTTGTACCTGCATATGATAGATCCACATGTACAATGAAGGGTTAAACAATATTTTGAAATTAGGTCTTAATAGTTGCATACAATTTCTGTGCAGAATTACTTTTATGCTTGAGATTGTAAATGCTACTGTATGGTTTAAAATATAAGACTTAGTTGTAGAACAAGAGGGAACTGTAGTTTTCCTGTCCCTCCATTTGTCACGCATTTGAGTTTTTCACACTATTTTCCAAAGTGCTTTTAAATGTTGAATATTCAATTTGGTACATACTTTATTGAGCAAAGTTACATGGGCTATTTGAAGTTTGATATTTTGAAAAATTATTAACAACATATTTTTAATGATTTTGTGTCCTGTTAATAAACAAGTAGAATGTTCTTTTATTTGAAACGTGGAAAATCGTTGGCAAGAAAATCTTAAAGTATACTTGTATTCCTCTGCTCACTTCTGTCTCATTCATAACTCAATAGTTGACGAAAAACAAAGGCTTTATGTTAAGAAAAATTCTAAACTTGGTTTTGTTTTAACATGCAGATCAATCCATGGATGAAAATAAAACAGATCATATGGAGGAAGAAGTTACAAATATTGATGACAAAGAAAATAAAGTTCTAGTGTATGGTGATGATGAAAGTGAAAAAAAACCTAATGAGGACAGTGAAAATAAAATATCTTATAATGACAAAATTATGGAGGAAATAGTTACTGAATTTGATGACAAACAAAATGAAGTAGTATATGATGGTGATGAATGTGAGAAACAATTGGGCAAGGACAGTGAAAATGAAATTAGTGTGGAGGAAAAAATAAAAGAAGTTGATGACGAGGAAAATAAGGGAGTATATGATGGTAATGATGAAAGTGAGAAAAAATCTAGTGACAAGGACAATGAAAATGAAACTGCTAATGACAAAACTTATATTGAGGAAGAATTCATGGAAATTGATGACAAAGAAAATGAAGAAGTATTTGATAGTGATAGTGAGTACAGACCAAGCAAGGACAGTGAAGATGAAGCAGCTGATGATGACCAAATTTATAATGAGGAAGAAATTTTAGAAATTAATAACAAGGATATGGGAATAGTTTTTGATAGTGATAATGATCTTGAGTACAAACCAAACAAGGACAGTGAGTATGAAACAGCTAACAATGAGCAAAGTGAGAAAGAAGTTATGGAAATTGGTGACAATGAAAATAAACTAGTACATGATAGTGATGATGATACAGACTCTCTTGTAATTCCTTTACAAAATAAAAGAAATATAGTACTACTTTCACCCAATCGTACTGAAGATACAAAGCGGTCAAACAAATATCATGTGTGTGTTTTTTGCAACAGATCATACCCAAAACAACCAAGGCATTTTGAGGATGTGCATTTCAATGAAAGTAAAGTTAAGGAGGCTTTGTCTCTCAGAAAACATTCAAAAGAAAGGAAAAAGGCATGGCTGGTTCTGCAAAATTTAGGTGACTATAATCATAATGTTGAGGTGTTGAAATCGGGGAAAGGTGTACTCATCCCAAAGTACACAACAAGAAAAGGTGATCAAAGTAGAAAATACCAAGCCTATTTACCTTGTAAATTCTGTTTGGGACTATATGTAAAGGATGAATTGTGGAAACATCAGAAAAGATGTGGTTGTAATGCTAATGATGGAAAAAATGTGAAGAATACACCTATACAAGATGGAAAGTTATTGTTACCACCGGTTTTAGGTTCAAAAGAATTACACAGAAATATTTTGATGAACATGAAGGAAGATGATGTAAAAGAAAAAATAACATCAGATGATTTGATATTAGAATATGGAAGACGGCTATATGAAGATCATGGGCATGCTATTCATAGACATCCATATATCTCCCAGAAATTGAGGGAACTTGGCAGACTTTTAATTGCTGCAAATGAAGAAAATCTCAATACCCTAGAACAGTGCTTATTTCCTGAAAACTGGGAATTACTATTAAGATCAGTAAAAGTTGTTGCAGGCTTTTCGTCAGAAAATGGTACCTTCAAAATCCCTTCATTGCCGCTTAAAATAGGACACAGCTTAAATCGATGTGCCAAAATCAAGAGAACAAATGCAATCCAAACCAGTGATGACATTTTGAGAAAGGAAATGCAAGGGTTTTTGGACATGTATGAGACAGAATGGACAGAAAGAATAACATCAAAAGCACACAGTACTTTGAACATGGCAAAGTTTAACAGACCACAGTTGCTACCTCTTGTTGAGGATATTACAAATCTGCATAAATATCTGGACAACAAAACAACACAAATAAAATGTTCAAACCTTACAGATAAACAAAAATACAGGGACTTGGCTGAAATATGCTTAACACGTATTATTCTTTTTAATAGAAAAAGAAGTGGGGAAACCCAAAGAATTACTGTGAAAAACTATGAATCTGTACTACAGTCTCAGACAGTTGATGAGGAAATTATGAAAAGTATTACACCTTTTGAAAGAGAATTATGTAAAACACATAAAAGGATAGAGATTATTGGGAAGAAAGGAAGTCGGGTTCCAGTGATTTTAACGGAGAAAATGATGTCGGACATTGGGGAACTACTCCAATTACGTTCAAAACTTGAAGTTCCTAATGATTATCTTTTTGGGAAACCAGAATCACGATTCCCATTTAGAGGGAATGATTGCCTCAGAAGACTATCTTTTGAAAGTGGAGCAAAGAAACCAGAACTAATTAAGTCCACAGAATTACCAAAACAGATGGCCACATTATCCCAGGTGCTGGGATTGACGGAAAATAACCAAGATATTCTAGCAAAATTTTTAGGCCATGATATTAGGATCCATCGTCAATATTATAGATTGCCTGATAGTTCTTACCAACTAGCCAAAGTTTCAAAAATTTTGCATGGTGTAAATCAAGGAAAAATTGCAGAATTTAGAGGGAAAAACTTGGATGAAATTGAATTTAACACAAATGGTAAGTATATATTTATGAAATATGTTGACAAAAATAAAATTTGAGATCTTTTGCTCATATAATTGAAAAGCCTGAAGCAAAATTGCTATGTAGTCACCATCTATTTGAACTTACATTGTAGAAAATAACATAGTCTTTCCTGTAATCCAATACACATTTTATTTCTTTGACAATTTGATCTAGGTTAGAAAATCTATCACATATAAATGAAATTTAGCCTTACCAACAAGCATGAACTGATAAATCCATTTACCTACATTACCTCTTCAACAGATGATTTTTCTTTTGGAAAATTTGCAAACAGAGTTTGTTTCTATCTCTGATAACACTTCTGTTGAATGGTATAGTAGAAACAAAATGTATGTTTAAGAAATAAACATGTAATCAGTTATATATCTTAAGACTACTACAGTAGCTCAGTTGTTAAAGAATTCACTTCATATGTGGGAGGTCAGCCTCAGGGTTTTGAACCCTGGCTGGGTGTGACCAAGACCTGAAAAAGGTAGCAACTGTCCTTTCACCGCGTACTTGACATTTAAAAAGTTGCATGCCTTTTGAAAGAAATGTTAAAGACCTATGGCCCATGTCACAGTAGATGTGACACACTAAAGAACAATCTGAACCCTGCCCTGAGCATACTGCAAAGATAAAAATTTCTGACACTTCATCTGTAGTTGGTGATGTCACAATATAAACAAAAATTCTTGATTTATACCCTTATTTAATCAATCAATTTATATCTTTTAAGACTATAAAAGTTACAAGTCCAAAATATAAGTAGAACTTATTCAGTTACTTGAGTACCATGTAGATAACTTGAAAGTTGTATTGGGGTCGCTACGAAATAAATTTAAAAAAAACTTCAAACATAGCCATTTTTAAAACTAATGTGTTTTTATTGTCTCAAAGTATTGATTTAACCTAAGTATAAAATGTATCAAAAGCTACCTCCAAACTTTTTTACTGAACTTATAACATTTTATCTTAAAACACCAAACCACAATTTTGATAACTCTGAAGATGTTAAATTATGATATCTTTCTAGCTTTAAGTTATCTAAGTTTATGGTAAGCTCCATGTTTTTAATATGAGAATTTTTCTGATACTACAAAGACTTGAAAAGTGGTATGACCTTTTTGACAGACACCAAACATTTAGAAATAAGTCTCAGATCCTATGGATGAAATTTAAAGGGAAAAAAATAGATACGTGTGATATCTGTGTGCAGTGAGTTGTGAAAATTGTTGATTAAACAAAAAGCCTAAGAGGGCCTGTGCTGCTCAACTGGCAGGCCAATAAAAATTTGATCAATAACTATTATGGCCATTTTCTTTTTTTTTTCTTTTTATAGTAACAGGATTTAGGATTGGGCTGAAAATCATAGACTTAAATCTACCCCACCTAAGGACCTTCCGAACCAAATTTGGTTTCATTTGGTCATGTGGTTTCAGAGAAGTTGATTTTCAAATAATTGACTATATTTAGCTGCTAATTTGCATATTGCACCAATAACATGCTTATAATGTAAAATGTTATGAAAAAACCCATTAAATTTATTAAATGGCCAGAGTTCTACATTCTATATACCATATTTGAACCAAATTGATTAACAAATAAACATGTTATGGCCATTTTCTTGTTTTTATCTGTTTATAGTAACAGCGGCCATATTGGATTTAGGATCGGGCTGAAAATCACAAACTTTAATCCACTCTACCTAGGGACCTTCCTCACCAAATTTGGTTTCATTTGGTCATGTGGTTTTAGAGAAGAAGATTGAAGTTCATGCATGCACACACAGACATACGAATGCTTCGCCATGCCATAAGCTCAGCTGGCTATAGCCAGTTAAGCTTAAAACTGATCCTTTCTTCTGAATTTCAGGTTATTTGGTTATTATAAAATATATCCAATTCCAAGATTTTCTTTTATAAATTTAAGATTCGACTTGGGATTTATTTGTTAGTCTTATCTTGATGTCTAATTTTTAATTACCAACCCAGATTTGTTAGAAGTAGAATCAGATGATGATGATGCAAATGATGATGAGCAAGAAGAAGAATTCACCAATGAAGATGATCCAACTGATGTAGATATGAGAACGGTTTGTGGAAAACAGAACATCAAAATGGGTATGTGTGTATTTATTGTAATATATAATAATTCATTGACATACGGATTAATGACATGATGATATTGTCCAATTACTGACATTTTACTTTCTGTTATTTTGTATTTTAAAAAACATTTTAAGTTTAAAAATTTTGATAACTCAAGGATATTTAAAAAAAATACACCGTCACTTTATCAATTGTTAAGACTCAAAGGGTATTTAGATCCTTTTTTCAGGCATTGATGTTTCCTTCAGCTTAGCTTATGACAACTGATAAAAAGTGTGCATGCAATGGTTCATGCATGAAATTTGAACATCTCTTCTGAACCAACATGACATGTGGATCAAATTCTCTGACAGTGTAAAGATATTGGTTAAACTTTATTGTGATTAAAAGTGTTGGTACCATTTAAGGTTATGATTTTAACTGGAACTGGGTTATAATCCTTCTCAGTTTGCAGTTTAGATTATGTTTTATATGATTCACTTCAATTCTGCCTTTTTCTGTAAACATTTAATAGAATTAAAACTGTTCAATGTGACTGTTGGGAAGTCACAATGGCAGACATGTCTCAATCAATTAGGACTGCATGTCTACTCCAGGGAAAAACAGAATGTGGTTCAGTGATATAAATGGAATACACGAAATACCAATAGGTTGTGAAGACTGTCATAAAAATACATACATAGTGTAGTGTTTGTGTCTCAGATTTTCAATGTCATACAGAGGGGATTTTGATATTAAAAAACATGGCTAAACATCCCTTTCCCCAATATGAGAATTGTGTAACCTTACATGATACTAGTGCTAAAGTTTGTAGTGGTGGGCATAGTAGGTACTGCTAAGTTGTACTCCCATTTTAAAATAGAGGTCTTAAAAAGTGCTATTGTATTGAAAAAACATATATTATGTTTCAGTTTTGAGAAAAAATGAATGCAAGAAATGGACAAAACAAGAAATTGACGCAGTTGAAAGACAACTTGCAAATCATCTGAAGATGAGAAAGATACCAAAAAAATTAGATTGTGTTGTAGCCAAGAATAAAGAGAAATCATTGCAAGGTAGAACCTGGCAGCAGATAAAACATTATGTTCGTAACAGAAACCTAAAAATATCAAAACTCTTTAAATAATCATGACATACTGATATACATATTGGCTTTTTAGCTCACTGAGCTGAAAGGTCAGATGAATTATTGCTATGGTTCACCATTTTCCATTAGTTGTCCTTTAGCTTTTTAACATTTTAATCATCTCCAAACTACTGGCCAAATTTGATGAAACTTAATGATTATCATACCTTAGCAAAGGTCTCTCAATTTTGCATAATTAAGAAGTAATGTCCCATTAAAACAACTTTTTGAATCTTAGCTTTGGAGCTCAAAAATGGGAAAATGGCAAGGTTCTAATAGGGGAATTCACTGAAATAGTATATTTGTCAATATATCTTGGGGGAAAAATATAAATTTTATGTATAGACATGTATAAAGGAATATTGTAAATTTTTATATAATAATCATTTTGATATATAAATTAAGGTCAGAATTTCAAAGGTCATGGTCACAGATGCATAAGAATGCTGAAATTGTTAATTATCAGAAAACTATAAATTTATTATATAAGCATGTACATGTATATTAGAATATTGTAGGTATTGACCTAATGATCATTTTCATATATAAGTAAAAGTTAAGGTTCAAAGGTAACAAAACCTTAAGAATACTGAAATGGTTACTTATCTAGAATACTATGAACGTTTTAAAGAGGTGTTCATATAAGAAAATTGTAGATTTTGATGATAATCAAGGTCACATGTTCAAAGGTCAAGGTCAAAGAAGCATTAGAGTACCTAAATGGTTTATTATTTGAAATATTATAAAATGTTTGTATAAGCATGTATATTACAATATTGTAGATATTGATGTAACAATCATTTTAATATATAAATCGAGATCATTTGTTCAAAGGTCATTATTACATGTATAAGATTCAGAAGTTGATTATCTGGAAAATTATTAACTTTTTATATTTAGGGCCCACATTAACTGATGCAGGAGCCATATATTAATCCCTTTGTCTGTCCGTCCATCTGTTTGTCTGTCAGTCTGTCTGCCAGCAGTTGTTGTAATCTCAACTTCTACAGTTTTCCTTTGATCTTTCATACACTTGACACATTTGTAGTATACACATTGAAGATTTGCATGTGAGTTTTTTAACTTGGTTGGTGAATTCTTTCCAATTTTACCAGATATTGGACTTTGTCTTTTTATAAAGTATAATACAGAAGGCTTTACTAAAGGGCTCATATTTTCTGTAATCAACTCCTCCTACAGTTTTCAATTGGTCTGTCTGCAACTATGCATGTGACTTTTTGAAAAAGTCTTGAAATTTTTCCATTTCACTTAAAAAAACCCCAAAATTTGTAGTGCATGTATAACAGATATTGATGTAATTGATATATAAATCATGGGTTCAAAGGTCAAGGTCACATGATGCATATGAATATTAGAATGGTTAATTGTAAATCTTGAATATATTTTATTCTTCTCTGAAACTATTTGGATAAATTTAATGAAACTTGGTCAGAGGCATATTTAAGGCAGTGTCATTCACATTTGTTCACAGCATTACCTTTACTACAAAATGCTAGGTGACAGTAAGAGTCAAAAACCTTTAAAATAAACTTCTGTGAATTGATGAATTTTGGCATTCCAATGCATGTTTTAATTTTTCTCATTTTGTAGCACCCATTTTCTGCATTAAGACAAGGTAACAGGTTAGGATCATGACATAATTTATTGAATAAGCTTTAAATTTTGATGTCTTGACTACATTTAAAGATTTTGACTTTTGATTTTCAGTGTTGATGACTTCTTGAAATATCATACAAATTTGGTTCAAGATCAGTAATAAATCATGACTTTGTACTTTTTTAACCTTTGCTTTTTTGCTACTATTAAAGCTTTTATGAACACTTCATAGCTAAATCATGAATATTTTAAATGTAGCATTCTTGGGAAAAGTAATATTAAATTTTCAAATATCTTTATTGTGGGACGTGAATTGGGGAATATTATGATTTCCCTATTATTAATGTAATTTACTGTTGAACTTTTGGAGGAGATAGCCTCAAGTGAGCGATAATGCCCATGTGTCTCTTGTTAAAAGAAATGATTGTGCAAAATCTTATTACATGTGTAAAATGGAACAGTGTTTTGTTGTTTTTTATTATTATTTTGCTTTTGTTAGTAAACACTTGAAGATTTATGCACTTTGAATACCAGTACATTGATCTAGTCATTATTGAAATAGTGTAATAGTTAACAATTATTCCACCATTTTGTATTTTACTAGCTCACAGAGCTATAGGCTCCAATCAGTTATTGCAGTGGTTAACCACTCATTGTGTGTGCTACATGAACATCTCTTCCATGGATGTAGGACTTTTAAAAATGTTTGCTATATTGTTTTGACTTTTATAATGTCAACCATTGCTAAAACTAGCAAACATCTTCTCCTGTTGCAAAGTGCAACAAAAGTTTTGGGATAAGTTCTCAGTTATGTGATAAAATCCATGGCCTCTTGTTATAGTTAGTCTGGTTGTTTTGTTGAACAAGCTTGTAGTTTTTTCATAATTATTATCACAATAAGTCTGATTTTTCTATTAAACCAGTATATAATTTTCTAGTCATTACACCTGTGCTTCAATGAAGAAATGTGTTTATTTAATTGACCTGTTTTGACCTTACATCATTCAGTCCTTCCATCCTTCATTAAATTCATTATTTCAAGATTATTATTCCTTATTTTCTTATTGATAAGGAACAGAGATATAAGTTTTGCAAATTTTTCAGTAAATACCTTTATATTCCAGATGAACTTTGTTGAAATTCGTGACTTATGACTTTTCTAATACTATACTGGCTGATCAAATTTTATATATTTCCAAATTCCAATAATATTAAATGTGTAATCACAAATTTAATGATTATTACCATTGAATGGTCTATTTATTAGGCAAGAAACATTACATAAGAAACTTACAAAGCATTTACTACAAAAATGGTAAATGGTACCATGTATATGTCAGTCTTATTGGCTACTGATTACTGTAGAAAAGAGTTTGTGTTATGCATCTGTCTTCCATGGAAGAATTCCAGGTCTAAAGAACTTTTTTGTTTTTGCAAAAAAGTTATGATACTTGCCTTTGTTCAAGGTCTGTGTTATTGTGGATGTTTGGTGTATAGTTATTTAATATTTACTCTTAAAAACTATTTTTTCAAACCAATTTGTAATATATATAAATATACATTTCAACATAATAAATCATATGTGTTGACGAAAGTACTTTTCCCTGCAAGTGTTTTAATAATGTTTACCTTGGTAATTTGCTGTTTTGTAATACTTTTAATGACATATGCAAATTTGTGTAAAAAAAAAGATTTTAAGAGAATGAAAGTTGATGTTATAGTGATAAAAAGCAAAAACTCAAATCTATTTTTATTTTCTTAATATCATGGTGCATGGTTATAGACAAATGAGTATGCATTTTTTTTAAAAAAATACTAGTATTTTGGATGTTTTTATTATTATTATTATTATTATTAATATTATTAATATTATTATATTATACATTTTTCTGGCAAATGATTTTGTTGATAAAAAATTTTTTTTGAGGAGACGTATTGCTATACTTATTTCAAATATTTGTTTGAAAAAATTACATTCAACATCAATTAACAGTTCTTTACCCAAGTTGAAAATGTTAAATTTTTAGCTCACCTGACACAGCTAGGGAGAGCTTATGGGATTGTAAAGCATGGGTGCATGCGTTCGTAAACATTATTCTTCACCTCTGAAATCACTTATCCAAATGAATGAAATTTAGAATGGAATTTCCTTGTTTGATCTAGATTAAAATTTATTTTATATGACCATCAGATATCCAAGATAGCTGCTGTTAATAAAAATAGCAAAAATGGCTATTAAAGGTTTATTAAAGTATTAATTTTTTTTTCTTGGACATTTTAAATATAAAAATAAATAAGATTTAGGGGATTCAAAATATGACATATGTTTTTATGTACAATTTTTTATTTGCACAATATTCATGCAATATGCAAATAATGTGTATTTTTAGCCTAAACTTTGAAAATTTCTCTAAAAATATTTGGTCAAATTAAACATTGTTTGGTATGAAAGGTGGAAAAGATAAAAACAATTGTATCTGACATGTCCATCCAAATTCCAAGATGGCTGTTTCTTAAAAAAGTAAAATCTCGTACATGGTCATTATAGATTCATTTATAAACCAATTTTGCCTGCAAGTACTTGACCAAATAAATATTTTTTGATATATAAAAAAGTCATGATATTGCTACTGATGTGATTTTGGCCCATGCACTGTTTTAAATGTCATGAATGGATTAAGCCAAGATAGAAGTCAGAAAATTTAGATGATATTTTTATCAAATAAAAATAAAATGTACTAGACTAACTTTGGTAGCAAATCTGACACAGATGGCAAATTAGTGTTCGCAAATGTTGCATTTGGTTATTTGAGTTAAAGTTTGGAAAAATTTATTTCGTAGGTTTTCAGAAAACCCGAAAACAAACCGCAGGTGTGATCTAGCTGAGCCATTACAAGCCCTATTAGGCATCTTGTTTAAACATGCATTTGAGACTTTGCGGTTAAAAATGAAAAAGTTAGGTACTCCCTGTCACAAGTTCAGTTTGGTACTTAATTTTATGTAATCTAGAAAATTATTAGGAAATAAATTTATAGTCATTATTGAATATAAAAATTGAGAAATTTTTCGGGTCAAAGATAACCAAGACAGCAGAAGTGCCAAACTCCAACTTGTTTTTTTTTTTTTTTTTTTTTTTTTTTGTTAGTTAAGATATATGATTGTTTTTTTTTAGCTCACCTGAGCTGAAAGCTCAGATGAATTATTGCTATCCATCTCCGTCCGTCATCAGTCGTGTGTAAACTTTTAACATTTTAATCTTCTCCAAAACCACTGGGCCAAATTTAATGAAACTTGGTAACCATCATGCCTGGGTGAAGCCCTTTCAGATTTGCACAAATGAAGGAGTTATGTCTCCTTGGGGCCCCATAAGGGGGGAAAAGGTGAAAAACTTTAAATATCTTCTCCTCTGAAACTACAAGAGATATACCTTAGTTATTTCATTTATAACATCTTTAGGTCATATTCAGATTTGCAAAAATGGTAGCCATGGGGGTCAAAATGGGGAAATTGTAAGGCACTGAGTTGGGAAACTGCTAAAAATTATATTTGTCACTATATCTTGAAAACTATTAACTTTTTATATAGGCATGTATATAAGAATATTGTAGGTATTGACTTGACAGTCATTTTGATATATGGATCAAGGTCATATTGTTAAAGGTCAAGGTCACAGCTGCAAAAGAAGACTTAAATTGCTAATTATCTTGAAAACTATTAACTTTTTCTATAGGCATGTATATTGGAATATTGTAGGTATTGACATAGCGATCATTTTGATATATGGGACAAAGTCATATGTGAAAAGGTCAAGGTCACAGCTGCAAAAGAAGACCTAAATTGCTAATTATCTGAAAACTGTTAACTTTTTGTATAGGCCTGTATATTAGAATATAATAGGTATTGCGACAATGATCATTTTGACATATGTTTCAAGGTCATATGTTGAAAGGTCAAGGTCACAGCTGCAGAGGATGACTTAAATTGCTAATTATCTTGAAAACTATTAATTTTCTGATAGGCATGTATATTAGAATATTGTAGGTATTGATATAACGGTCATTTTAATATATTGTTTAAGGTTATATGTCAAAGGTCAAGGTCATATCAACATAGGAATACTAAAAATATAAATAATCTTGAGACTGTTTATTACATGCATTGGCATGTATATTAGAATATTGTAGGTATTTACATGACATTCCTGTATGGTTTGAGGTCATATATGTTTATAGGTCAAGGACACAGCTGCATAAGTATACTGAAATTGATTAATGATTTGGAAATTATTCATTGTACTACAGTTCATTCATGCATATTATATAAGCTACTTATAAATGTCATGCGGTTGGATATATTTCTGATTAAGTTTTGTGGCAGTTCTTAACATGAGAAAACTTTTAAAGTTTCTGTACTAAATACATTTTCTATTGCACTTTGCAAACAATATTGGACATATCTTCAGGTGAGCGTTAAGGTCCATGGGCCTCTTGTTTCTATTCTAATGTTATTGTGATAATAAGTTTTTTTTTTTTTTTTTTTTTTTTTTTTTTTTTTTTTTTTTGGGGGGGGGGTTATAGTTTTATGTTTTACAGATTTATATTTCATATTTTATTTTATATAAATATACAATGTTTTACAGTTTTATGTTTCTTTTCTTTCTTTCTTTTCTTTTTTTTTCCAAGATTATGTTTTGAAATAGTCTATTTTTATACTATGAAATTTGAGAAAAAATTGTAATTTTTATTAGTTGTGATTTCTGCTTGTTTTATAATAAATTGGATTGAATTGTAATTAATGTGTTGATGTTTAAATTAATAAATAATTACATTTTCAAAAAATCGTCATAATTATCTTCTACATGTGAGCCAGGTTTGATTAAACAATTTAGTTAGTGTATAAAATAACTGTTTTCGCCACCAATTAGATAAGCTATAAACAACCAAATAAGTTTTGCAAACCTGTGTGTCTTCAACTTCATCTTTAACATTCAATGAAGAAACATTTTGTTGTCAATAAGAGTTTCCCCCCGCCCTTTAAACATAGAAGAATTAATAAAGTTTTATTATTTTGTCAATATTACAACTTGCCACTCATTTAAACTAGTTTTAAGGTCATTGAGAACTAGTTTTATACTTGGAAATAAATATTTGTAGAATAATATTTGAAATGGATTTGGTAGCTAAGCAACCAATATAACCGACGATATTGCCATGGTTCTTAGTTTAAAACGTATTTTTAAGAATTTCCAGAGCTGTTACTTTGTCACATATTAGACATGAATTGTCCAGAAGACGAGATTAAAAAGTTGTAGCGTAAAATGTACTTGGAAACAGTAAGAATCACAAAGAAACAAGATGGCAATTGGCACCCATGCTCACCTAATGAATAATGGCTGGTAACATTATGTTCTCAATAACGTCAAAAACGGGTATTGGAATCCATAATTTGGATCTTCAGCTAGATCTACAGGAACTTTAATTAAAGCACAATATATAAGCAGAATTTCAAGTCCTTAACCTTGTTTAAGAAATTTCATTTTGAATTATATATTTGAAGTTTTTGCTTGTTGAACAATATAATGAATCGTGTGTAAGATCGTCAAATGTAAAAATAACGTTAAATGTAAAAAGACCAAATTTGACATTAAATGTTAAACAGTTTTACTCTAAATGTAAACGTGGGTTCGATTTCGGCATCACTAACAGTGTGCCAGCATTATAAAGATGACTTTAGTCTACACTGAAATCCCGTAAAACATTAATTACATCTTTGGAAACCACACATAGTTGTTAGCTTAACGCTTCTCAGTACTTTGATTGTTTTTTTTCATTGGAAGCCTACTATGTGCACTCATTTCCAAATCAGATTCTTGCAAACGTGAGCAATGTTTTTGTTTTACATTTATCACTTTTTTGTTTTCAAATTTAACGTTAATCGGCATTTTTACATTTAGCGTTAAAATGTTTTTACATTTAGCACCAAATGCTTTTTACATTTGATGTCAAGTTTTTACATTTGTAGCATTGTTTTTACATTTAGAGTAAAATTGTTTTAACATTTGATGTCAAATTTGATCTTTTTACATTTAACGTGATTTTTACATTTGACGGTCTTACAATCGTGCATCAAATTGACACTTAATTTATTACGATAAAAACCGCACACACACACACACACACACACACAAAAAAATCAAATTGGGTAACAAACGACTCGATGGCTAAGAGGTAGAACATTCGCTAAGAGAGCGAGAGAATCCCGGTCGGTCTTACATAGGGCTTTTTAGAGATCACATTTCGGCACATTATGTCGCCGGTAAATACATTGATACCTTTATCACCGCAAATGATGTTTCGAAAAAAAAATTTGAAATTATGTCGTGGAAATAAGAATGTTTCAATTGGGTTTTTAAGTAGTCATTGAGTAAAACTAGCAGCATTTTATTGCTCTCTCTCTCTCTCTCTCTCTCTCTCTCTCTCTCTCTCTCTCTCTCTCTCTCTCTCTCTCGTGTAAAACAATTTTGACAAATCATGCTACTAAAAACAAATGTCATATAAACAATCTTATAATGATCTTAATGATCTTACATCTTTTAAGGAATACCCTTATGTATTTTTCAACCTAAAATACATTTAATCCCCGTACACTTCAAATAAATGTATGCAATGTTTTAAATATTAGCATAAGTTGCTCCAATAACAGGATGTGTCGATAGCCGAGTGGTTAAGGATCACAATGCCTCTCACCGCCTCATTTTGTATACCGTTGAATTATGGTTTTCTTATCGCTTATCTGTTTTCCTCCATCAAAGAGCAAAATACTTGACTTGGGTGTTAAAGACCATTATCAATTCAACCCTCTCCTTAGAATCTTGTTGGTTTCTGAGTAGTCTGAATTAAAAGCACGTGTACAGATTACAGTGCCTCTCGCCGCCTGGGATCGAATCTTACTTGGCCAGATTCTAGTGCAAGAAAGTATGTCGGTTTGCATTCTGAAGAATAGGTGGCTTTCTCCGTACACTCCGGTTTCCACCACTCAACTCAACTAATGCCGTGTGGAATTGGGACATAAGTTCTGGAGGGGTGATAGTCAGTTCTGTAATATACAAATAGAATTGTCAACCACTTTCAATTCATCATTGCTGTACTGACCCTCCTGCTTTGTACTGCAGGTAAATATATTGAACGTTATCATATTGAGACATAACGCGGTAGCTTTTTGATGGGCAACAAAAAGACCCAGATATTTGAATAAATAAAATCTTAATTTGCAATGATTTTTTATCTAACTTTTCAAGAACAATTTCCCTTAAAATGTTAAATTTATAAGGACACACTGGTAATCTGCCTATCTAGAGTTTACATAGTATGTTTAACTATCCGAACATTTTTACCGTTGGAATTCAATTTAATTCATTTTATTCCCAGAAACATACACTTGTACAAGGTATGCAATATATAGTATAGTCACAATGTTTGGCGGTACATTCAGTAATAATAAAGTGTATGACATACATAAAGTTAAATATAGTAGTTATGATGAAAACATCAGACATGTAATATGAAATAGTAAAAGTTTAGAAATAGTAATGGCATACTGACACCAAGTTGTAACATAAATGTTATAACGATGTTGCAGCATGGGTTCTGTACTCTTAGTTGTTAATCATTCAAATAACATCAATGGATATCTTGGTAAAAAGGCCAAGTCATATTTAAGTTTTGTTTAGTAACTGCTGTCATTGCAACTATAGGGACAATTTTGAATACAATAAGTCTTGATATGTCTCTGATTGTACACGCAACCATCGTCATCATTATCTACAACAAAATTAACCATATTAGGTGGGCGACAATATGTACAGTCAGTGAAGGTACATATATTGCCTCAGGGGCGTCAATATGTACTGGTCAATGGGCGACAGTATGTACCGTCACAGCATGCTCGCTTTTTATCTGAAGTCCTGCAGTCTTAAACATTTTGTAATGAACAATAGGGAAAAAATCAACTAGATACCCTCTGTAAAAGCATTACACTGCTATTGAACAAACATTCGACTAGTGTAAAGCAATATCGAAAAATTGAATTCAAATATCTGATTGACAGGTATTTTTCCTTACAGTCATATCGGTAAATTTGTCTTCTCGTGACTTTTTAAAATTCTTTTACTAACACTACTTCGAAAGTTCAGATGAATCACTGATGTTTGCACTGTAAGAGGGGGATTACGAGTTTGATAACCTATCGGTCCGACTTAAAATTGGGAGGATAACTGTTTCTTTGCTCAAATATGAGCATTAAAAAGTGAAGGTTACAGATCTTTTGAATGTGACCTAAAAACCAAAGGTATTATATCATTGTAACTCTCATTGCATTGGACCATTGTCGCATTGCTGTCTAGATATCGTAAGTCATTTTTTAATTTTATCATTCAGTACATTCAGTACATTCAAAGAATGGCTTACGGCAATATGTCTTTTTTTCAATGTATTGAATGATAAAATTCAAAAATTACTTACGACATGACACTAATACGTGGCTAGTGATTCGACAAATTTTCCCAGTGTTCATATGAAATTCTAATTAGATTCTGTGTATGTAACGTATTCAGTTAAGTCTGTGAATGTGAAGTCCTCTTTTACCCTTGTGTATGTGACGTCCTTATTTTACCGGGTGTATATGAAGTCCTCATTTTACCCTGTGTATGCGAGGTCCTCGTTTGGATGGTAAAAAACACACCTCTTATTTCTTATCACAGTTAATTGAAAAAAAAATACGAAGTCGCATAGCATCACAAAATTAAAATTTAAAATGTTGAAACAAATGAACATATTTAAAGACAAGTCTGCATTTGCGGGGTATATTTCACGAGTCTTCATTTGCCACCGTTTACACGTATGTGTGTGTGTGTGTGATTTTTTGATATATATAGATAATTTTATGTTATATTTCAGTTTCCCAATTTAAAACTGAATTATTAATTGTTTTTGCGATGTAAATATGTAATTCAAACGTAATGAACGCAGTTTCTGATTTTGTGTTATTTTTGGAGTTATTGCTTTGATTTTATGTGACTTAAACGACTATTGAGTTCAAATTTCAGTTTGCATTATATTGTTTTACAGTAAATAACATTACCATTCACTTATCACATCAGTCAAATAAAATATTTTCTTTTAATACGCAAGAACAAACGGCACCGAATTTATTATATGTTCCTTTCTTTCATAAGCTCCAAATTATTTTCATTTGTTTCTTAGCCACTTTGTATAATAACAAATATTTAGAATGAAATAAGTTGAAGCAATCGTGATGAATTTGTTTCAGATCGTTTACAAACCCAAGGCTGAAATAAAGGATGTTGGCGATTCGTTGTCAGTAACTGATGGTTCCTTTGTAACTCTACATTGTGAAGTAGAGGGAGGGAATCCTCTAACTGTAATAAGCTGGGGCTGCTTTTGTGGAACTGTCACGAACGCGTCAGAATCTGGAATTTCAAGATCTATCATAACTTTTACAGCGTCAAGTTCGTTGAATGGAAAGATTTGGATGTGTAATGCAACACATCCGGCAAGTGTAATTCAAAATGACTCGGTAAAATTAATGGTAACATGTAAGTAAAAACTAAATAAAAATGAATTGAAATGATTCCTTTCATCAGGCAGCAATGCCTATTTTAATAACTATTTAAAACGACCTTATGGGTAAAGTTATGTTTGAAAAATTAATGCCTATGTTGTAAAAGTAAAGCATGTACATACGGGCTACCTGTTTTCGTAAGAAGAATTATACCAGTGTTATGCACTTGATCAACTGGTTCATTTTAAATGTATTGTTGTGTATTACACATCATTAGAAGTTTATTTAATGTGAGTTTGCGATCCCTAAAACAAAATCATCTGTTTACTAATGACAATTAAGAAAAATAAGTTTATTTAAATACATAATAAACCATTCATGTTATGAAAAAACAAAATGGAACATTTCCCAATTATTTAACTTGTTCGCAATTTGGGGTCGCCATTACTTTATTGCAGATAATTAATAGGCAATTTCGTTTTAATTGTATCAATTTTATTTTTTAAAAATTTTATTTCATTTATTTATTTATTTATTTATTTATTTATTTATTTATTTATTTATTTATTTATTCATTCATTGATTTATTTATTCATTTGTTGAGATTTAATGTATTTTCTGCGTAAGAATTGCATATCTAGTCCGACGAATACAAGAAAAATGTCACCCATTGATGTATTGCTGAGGTAGGTGACTAATGGATCTTTTAGCCCACATTTAACTGAAATGCTCTTAAATAAAGTTTTCAGGTATAAACAAACATAGCACATGTATGAGATCATTCTATTGTTCTAACTACAATTTTATTATATTAAGTATACGCATAAATAACGACAAATCATTGTCACTTAATTAATTAATGTTGAATATTTGACTTTTTATCTTGTATTGTAATTCCAGCAAAGCCACAGCCACCAAGGTAGTAAGAGGTTTTTGAAACTAAACAAATTTCCATTGTTTTGAAATGGGAACGAGGTTCTAAAAGCAACTTTCAACATCAATTTGTGATTTTGGATCAAAACATGGTGTCCCGTGAATTGAGGAAATATTTGATAAAACATGATTTGAAAAAGAATAACTACTCTTTTGAAATTGAGGATTTGCTGCCTTCAACTACCTACAAATTTCAACTTTACTCAACCAATGAAAATGGAAACAGCAGTTTTCTTCCTGTTTTGGCTTCTGTTGCATCTGAATCGAAAGGTAAGTGATATAGTTATCGTCGTGATAATTAAAATTTAATTTTTGTTAGGGGGGTGAGGGATTGCAGTTTCTGAACTATGTGAAAAAATTGTCTTGATATAAGAAAAAATAATTCTACCTCGGATAAAAATACCATCACTTCATTCATTTTTTTTATATTTCATTATTTTACATTTCAGACTGCCTTAGTGAATCAAACAACAGAGCAGAGGTCATAACCATGTCAGTAATAATGGTAATACTTGTTGTTTTAATCGTTGTTCTTATCTTTATAATTTGGAGAAGAGGCTTATGTAATAAAAAAGGAGGTAAATATCAAATACCAAAGTAAGTGGACACATTTTAGTCAAACATTATGGTAATACGTACCGCAGAACTATATGACTCAGATATATGGTTAAAAATGAACATAAATGACTTCCTATTTTATTAAAGAAGGAAAGGCTATCGAAGAACCGTTCTTCATGTTGCCAAAGATAATCACAATTAAATCATTCTCAAAAATTTCCCGTTTAAAATTGGTTAAATAGTTCCATTTTTGATAGGTTTTATTTGTTAAAATTTTGGTATACAATTTGGATCGTAAAAAGCGTAATACGAAAAATACAAAACGATTATCACGTGTGCACTGATATTTATTCGATAAACTGAAATTCGAATGTAACATTCCTACTACTGCATAAAAGAACAAACGCGCGATTTGAACTCCAGGAAAATAAATCGTTTTTGTATCTTTTCATGAATCTGAATTTTAAATTATCGATTATTAAATTAATTACTTTTTAAGGAAACAATCAAAACAGTGATGTAAAACCAAAAGGAACGTAAAAACTTTTTCAATTGATAAAAAAAAAAAGATTTTACATTTTTCTATATTTTCAACGTTGAAAGCCAGAATTTGGAATTTTTGATTCATTAATTTCTTATTTTTAGCTTATCTTTTAGCTTATTTTTAAACTTTTTGGCTTAGTTTCTATCTATCAAACTTTTCGACCCCTAGAGTCGCTGATGAGGAATGATTTTCCGAAATGTGCATATATGGCTCAATAAAATTTAGCAGCTATTTGTGTTATATATTAACTATAATTTTTTTTCGCACCTAGGGTAATCGAAGGGAAATCTATTGTTTAATTGTGTACATATTAAAATTAAGCAGGTATTTTTGTTATATGTTGGACTAAATTATGTAGTTACAGAAATATTCGGAACGTATAACAAATGAAACAAGTAATTTACATATGTACCTGTTCAAATATTTTACTACGATAGTGAGCTAATTAAAAATTTGATTCTATCTATTATATAGACATATATGTTTCTTTTTGTCTTCAGAACAAATTTCAAAGATATTTCAAAAAAAGACACAGAAACAAGAGATTATGAGAACATGCACACAGGTAAATCATTTATTCAAATTTATTACAATAATAATAATAATAATAATAATAATAATAATAATAATAATAGATTTAATTAACCATTACCGTTATTTTAACCGGAGATCTTATGCATTTTGTTTAATATAAAAATATAAGAACGATATGTTTTATTAATCTTCTTTTTTTATGCCTTAAACATACTTCACTAACAAACATATCAATATACCTCGTCGCCCTACATTTTACTTATATTACAATCCATTCAAATATCAGCTGAGCAAAGGGAAAACTAACTGTTTAATTAATTACATTTTAATGATTATTCTTTGGTTTAGTTTTCAATTTTAGATACTGAGCTATGACTTCTATCTTTAATGACAGTTTTTTCTTTTCAGGTCATAAAACCAAAACTAGAAGGTGAGTGAAAACTAAAATTGTTGATTTATAACTTTTTGAATATGTGGAATGATATTTTCAACCCTATTTTATTAATCAGAAAAAATTGGATTGATAATATCACTCGAGAATGCATCAACATATTTAAATGATATATTTTATCTGTCTTTTAATTCCAATCCTGGTGTTGCAAATAGAAATAGTTTCTATTAGAAACTGTGTTAGAAATTACTAGATGGTTTCCTGCGATTTTACAGGCAGACGGCCAGACATGGTGGCCTACAGTCGGAAACAACTGCTGAAAATCAGCTTACCTATCAGACTATAGAACATACAAAAAGTAAGTAAAATATTTATTTATTTTACAGACACGTTATTTTCTTTTCTAAAATTTGAGCAAAATAATTGGAAAACTATGGAATATGTATTCACTTTAATTTGAGTTCCAGAGAAGAAGCCTTCGAAAATGTTTTCCATTGTATAATTATATCTTTTAATTTCCTTGGAACCATGTTTCAAGAGACAGTTATGGTTTATAAAAAAACACAATCATACCAATGCAAAAATCATAATTCAATCCATTCAAAGAGAGTGAAAACCTTGAAAACTTCCATTAAGAAGGTGAGGCCGGATGCTTCGGTAAGTCGTTTTTTGACCGCCACGAAATAATTGAAAAAGCTTTACTGGGGCGTATAACACCATTACTCCACTCCACTCTACTCCACTCCTCTGTCTATTTAGGATTAAAAAATAAGCGACTATATTAAGATATCAAAAAGAAAACCAGAAATTGGTAGCAATCTCTTAACATTTCTAGCTACTGTTCTTGTCCTTTAAGCACATCTCAAAATATGCCTAACGTTATTTTAAAATAGCATTTATATTATAACAAATGTCTAATTTAATTACAATACAACGATTTATTTGCAAGAAGATCACTTCTAATAATGATCATATCATAATTTTGTTTCAGATCAAGGAGATAAGGTCAATGCAATTTGAATAAAAGAAACAGATAAACGAATATTTTTTTAAAAAAATAATTTTATTTTTTTTATATTATTTATTTATTTATTTATTGGCATTTTAAAAGGATTTTATTCAATTGAATAGGCGTGTTGAGAATAGCCATCACTCCTATTATATATTACATAATGCAAATTAAAATGTTCCATGTAAAAACTTATTTTCAAATTAAATATTTTGGGAGCCGAAAATATAGATATATTTGTTTTATAATTCTACATTTTTTGTCATTTTTGAATTGTGTTATTGTTATTGTGTTATTGTTATTATGATTTTGAGCTTAGTTGAATTTAGGTATCTTATTTTCAATAGAGATATTGACACATATGAATGTCTTCAGCCTGGGGCAGCTGTTGATAATGAAAGTACATATCAAAGGATAAAGAAAACAAGTTAGTACACCCATTTCAATGCCTTTTGATTCTACTATTAATTGTGCGTAAACCCTGTTTAAACAATTGAAACAAAAAAAAAAAACAAATTGTTGTTTTGCCAGTACCTTTAATTATGTCTTAATCAACAGTTTTCTTTTTTCAATATTTTGTTCAATATTAATTACCTAATTACTGAATCTTTTGTTTTAAAATCCGTTATAAGTTAAATCGAAAAGCTTGAATGATATAATTACATTGTCTTATTATTATTATTATTCAAAGGCTTTTTTTAAATTCTCAGATATGTTTCATTTCAGTGCCTCGTATTTTTTAAATCTCTTAAAAGAACATTTATGTAATTAGTTATTTTTTAAGCCTTTTGATTGGGAAAATATTTGACTAATTTATTACATTATTTCCAGTACTAGTTATTAAAACTGTTTTTTTTTTTAAATTCCACTTTTACATAGAATAGAATGTCTGGGTTTTATTTTTTACAATATTGTGATGTGGTTAATGGTTGTTTTTGCAGAAACTGGCACTGATGATATTCCGATGGATGTGCATGTAAATACAAGAAAGAACTCATAATATACAGAAAAAAACATGATAGAAAACCAGTAAAAATACCGGTGATTCGTGATTCTTGCATTTGATGACTATGACGTTATTAATTGATTTTTAACGATTTCATTGACAAACACTCCAAAATGGAGAGCTCTGATATATTGTCGGCCAATTGCACGTATAATCTTATTTACACCTCGTAAATTATTAATTTAATTTACAAATATATGCCGTAAGAATTTTTTTCTAGGTTTTTTTTTTACATAAAAATTTAATTTTCCAGCCGTACTTCGATTTAGCAACTTTTTTATTTAAAGACCAAGATATATTACAATTCTACAACATTAAAACATATATTTTTTTAATTTACCTACCTGAAAATGATTCTTTCTTTGTCATTCGTCAGTAGTTCGGAGGAAAAACATGCAAAAATAGTGTTGAGTTTATGCATTTTATTTTATTCTCTGCCAGTTTAGAAACATTATACAACCTGATCTGTCTTAGTGATTTAAGCTATTTTTTTTCGCTCTTTTCATTACAAAAATGTTCATGTTTTTGTATTTTACAAATTAGGATTCACAATATAACATTTTATACAATCGACACGTTAAAAGATACTGTTACATACAGGTGACGTTGCCCATAATTGTATACAGGTGAAAAGATTCATAATAACAGATAAAGTACATCCTTTTTAAGAACTGTATTGTTTAAATTGTATAACCATAGCAAGTAGAATATAATAAATTACATATTTTGTTAACTGTGTAGTATTTCTTTTTGTAATACAATAAAAGAATTTTTAATATAAACGACTTTTTGTCAGGATATACAAACATAAACAAGTTATATAGAAGTTCGGTAAACATAAAGAATATAACATTTAAGTGTCTTATGTATATAAAGTACTTCATTAGTCTTCTAATCATTAAAATTAATTTATTTATTTATTTGTTTATTTATTTATTTATTTTGTTTTATGTATTTATGTATTTATTTATTTATTTATTTACTATCATCATTAATATAATCTGTATTTGAAAGCTATTTGATTACTCTATACATTTATTTTAAAAAACAATCCAGGGAGAATGAAATGTCACAATCAGAAATTTAAAAAAATCATCTCAACTTAAATTTGAACCTGCAATCTGCCGTTTAAAGTTATATGGCTCCGGGGCTAGAATGTGGAACTTTATTGTATTTTCGAAAAGTGTTGATACGGAATAAACAGACTTTATACTAATTGCACATGTACGACTAAACAAGACCAAATATTGAGAAAAAACAAATCATAGTTATTACTGGTCGTTTTCATAGTAGGAAATAACAAAAATTACTACGCATTACTCACCATCATCCAGTGACATTCACATCACACAATTGTTTTGTGCAATCATCAGGCCAGGTCAACTGAGGTGTTTTACACTCCCGCGTATCGTCATTGGATTAAAAGAACAGTGGATATCAAGCTCTGTCCGGCCACATTTGTTCTGACAAAATTAAATTTAAGTGAAAGAAGTTGAAGTTCACTGAATTCATACATTTAGAAATTATTTATTGTTCGAGCGAGCGGGTGTATCTGAGTAAAAAAGGTTCGAGCCATTGATGTTTACTTACATAGAATATTACAGGAAATTGGTCGGGACAAACAGATGGCTTCGCATTGTCCAGTTAGGTCAAGCTAACAACGTGCAAGCGATCAAAGTTTTAACTTTAAACTAGTATAATGAATTATATGCGGCGAAGGCGTTAGAACGATTACTTTAAAAACCATACAGTAAAATAGAGATAAAAAATTCCTTGAAACGTCCAGATAGACATCGACATTGCATGTTTTTTTATTTGATAAGTTTTGGAACTTTAGATTCATTACTTTTCAACTGTTTGGCGTATGTTTTTTCATCTATCAAACTTTTCGGTCCTTAGTGTCACTGATGAGGAATGATTTTCTGAAATGTGCACATCTGGCACATCAAAATTTAGCAGGTATTTGTTATATATTTACTACCCCTGAGCGGGTACCGCTGCTGGTGGAGTAAAACTCCCCGAAGGTATCCATAACTCAGTAGGCAGTACTCTGTGCTGTCAGAAAATGAAGATTTAGCAAAATTTTCAGTCGTCTTAATTTTTGAAATTTATTTAAAACTAAGGTCTGTCCCTTTCTGCAAAGCATTCCTTAGCTGGATTTGGATTCATATAATTTTGGAACTTTAGATTCATTAATTTTCAACTGTTTGGCGTAGGTTTTTTAATCTATCAAACTTTTCGGTCCTTAGTGTCACTGATGAGGAATGATTTTCTGAAATGTGCACATCTGGCACATCACAATTTAGCAGGTATTTGTTATATATTTATTGAATATAAGTTTCACATTTGATTCGAATACTTTAATGCGTCTTTGAAGTTTATGCACTTCTAATGCATCACGTGATACTGTTGTCGGATGTGTGTAATGTTGTTTAACTATCGTATCAGTAATTTTTATATTTTCACGTTGAGCACATTGTTATTATCAAAATTAGGTCTACCTTTTTATATCGCAGACTTCAGTTCGATTTTAGTGAATCAATACTCTGCATACTTTCTCAGTAACATAACTCTAGCAATGCAATGAATTCTCTGTCCTCTAATTGTTAATCGGAAGGCGCAGGAGTTTCTCTGATTTTGTAGTCTTAAGGTTCCAATTGACGATATCACGCTCTTCCGGAAGATGCTTTTTCATTAAGCATCTACACTACGGCCATTTTTTCTTGTGAGTTTTAGACCATATAGTTGATCTAGCTTGAAACAATTTAAAAATATATAAAGTTTTAAATTAAAGATAACTAAACGTCTAACGTAGTTCTAGTGTCATATTTATTTAATACACTCAAAACGTGTGCTCCCTTAATTTTTATTTCTTTATATTATTTATATACTGGATGCAATCGGTGATAATACATAATAACTATAAAATGTGAACAAACTGACGTATTTTCTCTTCCGATATGGTTGATAATATATAAGTGATGAAATTTACCAATTTTACAGTCTTATCATAAGATATGCTAATTTAACATTTTAAATTAACTTATGTCGTAAAGATCATGTCCCTTACATGCACACACTTGATCTTAGTTAGGATGTTGGATTTCGCGTGCTTGATTTGTTTCTATGTTTACAATGCAATTTTTTAAGTGAATTATAATGAATGGAGCGATAAAAGACTAATTTGTTTTTATTCAAACCTACTCTTAAATAGGATATTCTGTATGTTACAATAAAAAAGAAATACAGTGTCCAAGCATTGCAAAATATTATAACAAAATCAACTACAAATACAAACTCATACCAGTCCATGTCCAAATATTCCACTTAAAGCCATTTTCTAATGATGTAAAAATAAAAATATTAAAAATAACTAAACTTGTTAACCATCCTGTTTTTTTTTAAATAATAAACAAGTATACTATAAAATTTACGATAAAAATATAAACAATAACATTCTATGATTATGATTTAATTTTAGGTAAACAAAACTTTTGAATAAAATCACCGATATTGTTTTCAATCGTATCTTTACAATCCACTGACTTTTAAAAACCTACTGAAGTAATTTCGCCATGCCACTTATGAACTAGTTAATTTTTTAACAGTATAAGGCAGTGCTTCAAAAATTATATGCATTTAATTTTAACGATCGTAAACTGGTCAAAACCAGGAAGTGAAATAATTTATATGCAATACACAGTAAGGTCGTTAAATGTACATTTTAAGTATGAATATCCATACAGACCCTTTGTTATATGTAAAAAACGTTATATAGACCATAACATGGAGTTTGTTGTTTATTTGTGGTTATTTTTGCTGCCCCTGTCTGTTAAGTAAATTCACCTGATTTTAGTGATAAAACTCGTGCACTTGCAAATAAAAGAATTAAATTATACATTTAGTTTATGCTGATACAAAATGTAGAAGCGTTAGATATAACTGAAAATAATATCTTGTGACATACATACTACTTATACTACACTGCTTAGTACCTTTATGTGTTTTTAAATACAATTTACAATTACATGTTTTATCTCATATAAATAATAAAAATCAATATTCACTTCCTCTACGTTAATATGTGTATATATGCAATAACAACAGTCAAGAGTATACACCACTTATATCCAGACAAAACCAGCTAAAAGTGAAGGAGCAAAAATTGTGACTTTTGCAGTGCACTAAGGGCAATATCTAGGGTTGGTTCTTTAACGTGCGAAGCCTGCCATAGACGTGACATCGGTTTTTAAGGAGGGATCTTGTGACTTTCATTTCTTAATGCCGAGTCTTTGGCGAAAGAACAATCACTATCAAATTTCAAGTTTTGGTCAAACCCGTCCGGGGTATGTAACTCTGTGATATTTATTCAAAATCGCTATAACCTGTTTATTTATTTACTAATTGTGAATTAAAAAATTTAATTATTTTATAAAATAAAATAACTGAAAAACATTTCATTCGCAGTAGTTTTAAGTTATCCAGTGTTAGCGAGTAACAAATTGCGAGTATAACTTAGACACTTAATTTTTTATGTTATTTTCCGATGACTTTAAAAACACAATTGCTTATCCTTAAGTATTTACTTTTCTTGATTTTGATGTGAAGGTTAAACACTTGATGAATTTGTACCATATTACCTTATTTTATCCATTTCACCCATACTCGTGTGGAATAAATGACACATTTAATTATTTGAATACAACGCACAAAGCGGTTATTGTTTTGTATTTCTGTGTTTTTGTTCGATTTTTTGGTAGAGATAGAAATAACCGAAGTTCATAGGGAATCTTCCGAAGTTATCGAATGCAATATTGAAATGAACTAAAAAACAAATTTCTATACCTAGAAAGTCTTATAGCGCTTTAGTTTTAAAGCTAAAACAACATATCTTTTCTTGAAGTACCAATGGAAATATCTGCACGTGTTTGTTCAAGTAAATGTTGAACTCGGGTAACCTATAGTGTGCCTTTAAATCCCATGATGTGTCAATAGAACAATATTTAGGAAAATGGGTTGACTTTAAATTTATCATTTAGTTATGACTTTGTGAAATCCGGTACGTCGTATTTGAGAAATAGTTAATTTTCACGCATCACATTATTTTGAAAAGGCGAAAGATGGTAGCCGGTATTATCGCTATATAACTGACTAGACCTATCACATACGTCGCCCTTATTGATATTTCAGTGACGATAAAAAGATACTTACCTGTGTAAATAGATGCATTCTATTTTATTATTTATTATTTATTTTTCAATATAAAATACATGTACTACAAGCATTAATACATGTACAGGTAAATACATATAAATCAATATCAATTTTCCCAACAACATTGTTCACACGTTCAAGGGAAGTAACTCGTGAATCTGAAGGCAAGGGCACTTTACTCTGAACGACTACTCTGAAAACCGAATCCCTGTCAAAACCGAATTTTTCTTTAGGTTCGGGAGACAATCGGTATTCACAGGTTTCAATGTACATGTTTCCAACGTCTTTCTGGTTGAATGTTAGAGTGGGAGGTAATTGGTTTCAATATTCTGCTCCGTCGCCTTTTTTCAGAATTAGGAAGGGTGGATATCTACAGGTTCGACGGGAATTATTTGACAGGGTAATTTCTATATTTTTTCCTCTGTAAGCTGGTATGTCAAATTTGTCCAGTCTGTGCAAATGACAAGGGTTACATCAATGATATTCACATTTATACAAGCCTACAGTAAAGTGTTCTGATATAAATCCTTTTAAAACATTTACTTGTGATCGACATTGTTGATTCTCTTTTTCTGCCGACAAACCTGTTCTTCTTTATTAATAAAAGATGTATCTTTCTGTCCTTACTCTTGAACAAAACCTTCTATGTTTTACTGTTAAATGTTGCATTTGAAGATTGTTTTTCATTTTTCGATATTTTATCGGATAATAACATGTCGATGACAGATCATAAAGTGTATATAGTCTCGTGATGTTTATTGTCTAGCCAAGGGAGTTTCTATCATTTCAAAATCCAGATCGGGGAAGTTTCTGCCTTAAGAGCTTTTACGTAGCTTATTTCACTCCCTTTGCGACTTTCAAATATTTCTTAATTTCTTTTTTTCCTTTTTACAATGTCGTAATAACTATATACTTAGTTGCGATTAAGAAACGAAACGCATAGTTTTTGAAATGATAATTCGTACACCAGACATCAATAGTTTACCATTTTGACATATTATATCCGTAATTACGACATAATCTAATCACGAATACTAAGTTGCAATCACGACAAGCGTAGTAGTGACTTCGAGAGCTCAGTTTTAATTGATACATTATAAGTTATGATTTTTTATGTGTGTTTATTTATTTATTTATTTTTTATTTATTCAGCTATTATTTGTCTATGTAGTTATTTATTTATTCATTTTTTATGTAAGACATGTCGTAAAGTGCCTCAATCATTTGATCCGGAAACAGGAAAATGAAATTCAAAACAATGTAAAAAAAAACAAAAAAAAAAAAAAAAAAAAAAACAAACAAATAAATTGGACCTTAGAACCTATAAAACGTTATTGTTATATATATTTATACAGTGCTTTGTAGTACATTTAATTTGTAAATCCAGGTAATACGATAGTTTAAACGGCTTTTTTTCAGCAGTTAAAATTATCAAAGAAGTTAACGAATTCCTTGTTAAAGATTTTAAATTATGTAGATTTTATAAGCTGTTCCTTATTGAAAATCTACAAATTATGTTTAAAATATATTACCATCCTAATTAAAAATTAGAATGATAAAAAGTGACAATGAACAATTATCGAATAAATTCTAAATTTAACTTTGATTTTGCATTTTATCAAACATTATCCCTTTATTTAAAAATACATGGTATTTTTTTTCACAGAAGCTTTAGACATTTACAGCTATGTTGGAAATAATGTACAATTCTCTTGGACACTATTCCCGACGCCTGATCCATTTGATATTATTGCCGTTGGAATGCAAAAACCAACAGCATGTTCTTTGCATCTGGAACGATAATTGCATCAGTACACCCTTCATACATTGGGGGAATTGTTTTCAATGGAGACACGGCAAAAGGACAAATGAAGTTGACAATAAAAAATATTACAAAACAAGATGCTGGTATATATACTGCTACCTCAGCTGGTGCCCCCGGTCCTGCAATCTACCAAGGACCAACCTTATATGTTTTTGGTAAGAAAATGTTTTATTCAAAATATGAAGGTATATTATATAAAGTTCAGAGAGTTTGAAGTCAGAAGAGCTGACCGGAAGTGGATGAAACTGCCAAATCTTTTTATTAAGAAAGGTCATTATTGAATTCGGTTTTTAGAGATTTATCTTAACTCTAAATTCCAAATATTTCAGATTCACATCAAACTAATTTTTTCCAGTTACAATATGTATGGTCCTTATATAGTCTAATACAATTCAAACTCCTCAGTCTGACTAATATGTAGAGAAATAGGTATGACAGATTAATTTTAAACTTATTATGTATAATTTATTAATATTTTCATTTGCCTTGTAAAATTGCCATAGTTACAAGTTTTAGAACTGTTGTGTTCATAATTAACTATGAACGACAAAATTCTCGTCATTTTGTGTATGAATACATATAAAATGCAATACAAAATCCGAAACTAAATTACCATAAGAAAACAAACATAGACGAGATGTGACCTTTGTTTATATTCTAGACAAGCTTAAAAAACGCATTTACGAAATTTTGAAAGAACGGTTCACTTGTTAAAATCCTTAAAATAAATTCAAATAAATCGATTAAATAAAATTTAAATAACATAAGTAGAAATCTAGCTGATATCCATCGTAATATTGACATCGTGAGGGACAGAGTTTAAAAAAAATCAAATTGTGTTTTTTGATGGCCTGTTAAGAGAACAGACAAAAACTTGTCTATTAAAACCATCAATCTACAGAAAATTCTTAAACAATCAGATCTTATGAACATTATTCCTACATTGGCAAAGCTGCTACATTACCTATTATTTTGAGACAATGGGTAATTGTACAATTTCTCAATTGATTTTGTGTCTCACGGGAGACATTTAGTGTTAAAAAGCGTGATTGTTTCACTCAAGGTTAAAAATGTGATAAAAGTAAAACTCTGATTGGGACATTTAAGATTAACGCCTACGACGACACCGGGGAAGTAACATCTAAATCTCGCTTTATTGCAATGTCAGGCTCGACAAAAACAGTGATAAGTTCACTCAAAGTTAAAAAGCATGATTGCGTCACTGAAAATAGCTAAGTGTGATTCGTTCATTTAAGTATAAAAAGCTGATTAGTTTACTTAAGATTACAAGTATGATTGCGTTACTTTAGGTAACTAAGCGTGGTTGCGTCACTTTAGGTTAAAAAAACGTAATCAGTTAACGTAAGTTTAAAAAAGCGTGAATGCGCCACTAAGGGTAAAATAGCGTGATTGTTCCACGTAAGGTTAAAAGGCATGATTGCATCATTTAAGGTTAAAGAGAGTGATTGTGTGATTTAAAGGACTAGACGTATTTGTGTTACTTGTGGATAAAAAGCATGATAAGTTCACAAAATTTAAAGAAGCGTAATTTTTCCACTTAATGTTTATAAGCGTTATTGCGTCACTTAAGGTAAAAAAGCGTGATTGCGTCAAATAAAGTTTAAAAGCGTGTTTGTGTTGCTTAATGCTAAAAAGCATGTTTGTGTCACTTAATGTTAAAAAGCGTGATTGTGGAACTTAAAGTAAAAAAAGCTTGATTGGATTACTTCATGTTAAAAGTCGTGACTGATTAACCTAAAAAGTGTGATTGGGTTACGTCAGTTTAAAAAACAGGATTATTTCAAATAATGTTAAAATGCGTAATCGATTTAATTAAGGTTAAACCGTGATTGGTTCAATGGTCAGTGTAATTATTACTATTATTATTATTAAAATCTGTGATTCGTAATTTTTTATTATTATAAAAACATTAGAATTTTAAAAAAGTGATATAAATGCATCATCTTTACTTTTTGTTTGAAAAAGGTATACCAACTAAACCCTTCAAAACAGAATTGTCATCTCCTATAATAAATAATAATCTGCAGCTAAATTGTACCTCGACATCAACAACTGTTCCTGGACACCATAACTTATCAATATTATACAGATGGAATGTCGATGAAGTAAACTTATCAAGCAGTTCTGGTAGATATATTCTCAGTGGTTCTCATGTAACTATACAAAACATACAAGTGAATGATACAAAAAAGATAATTACGTGTACAGCAAGAGAACAAGGAGGACTAGAATCTGATGAAAGTAACAAATATGTTTTAGAGTCCTTATGTAAGTGTACTTTATTTATAAGACTGAGTAAGCAGGCATTAAAAATGTTAAATCATTACCATACCTTGCAATACAACAAGAGTCATGCTTGGGGTATGATAAATGGATTATTGAATCCTGATGTAAATATACAATTTATGGAACTAGGCAACTGGTAATATTTAAAAAAACAAATAAATTGTTAAGTAAAATCAAATTGGGGTGCGATGCAAAACTAAAGTTATAAGTGCGTAAGATAAAATTATCTTAATTTTATAATTTTTCAATTTCGATTGGATTATTATTTTTGCATTCTTTGAATAAACCATTTAGAAAAATATTCACTAACAGACGCGCACTTATAAATTTGTGATTATTCTAAGTAAATAAATGCATTTCATGGCACGCACGTAGCCTATGTTAAAAAGATAATTTATTGTAGAAAAGAAACATTCAACAAATATTTCTTACCTAAGCCGTAAAATGAGATGTACAATAAGAAAGAAGAGAAGAACTAAACCAACAATTTATGTAGGCCAAAAGTATTCTAAACAAGACTCATAACCTTAATGATTTTAGATTTAATTTATAATAATAACTAGGTAACAAGCGTTTTTAAGTTAATTAACTTACTTTGATTTTGCATGTATTTAACTTTTAGATGGTCCAAGCACAGTGACATTTACTCCTTCAACAAACCACTATATAGCAAATGAACTAGCAACTCTCCCGATCCGATTATAATCTGTAGGGTTAACTGTAATCCAAAATGTAAATATAAATGGACTAAAGATGGACAATTATCGCCAAGTGGTTCCGGAAATACTTTGTCTTTGAAGAATATTATTCTTAATGATGCTGGTTTATATAGATGTATCGGATGGAATCGTTATAACACCAGTCATTCAGATGATATATACATAAATGTGCAATGTAAGAAAAACGATATATTTTTCTAGATATTCATTATCACACGTTCAAGTTTTTGCAGAGTTCAATTATTTATTAAGAAATAATATTTTTCCAATAGAAATATAGAAGTATTTGTAACGTATTTTTTATATCTGGAAGCGTTTTATTCAGCTTGCTAGTAAATTCTATTTTATTTATTTATTTTTTTTTAAATTTTTTATTATTATTTTTTTAATTTTTTGTCTTTTGATAAGTTTTCAAACGTGTAAATATTTTAGTGAGTTACAATTGAATACCGTATCACTAAAGAACTTTTTTCTTCAATAACAAAAGCAAATTTTAGTAATAGTGAAAAATGATTTTCTATTAACATCTTTTTAACAGCAATACTACTTTTTTACTGATGTTTTAATTTTTACTAAGCATAGGCAATATCTTTGAAAGAATTATATTTAAATACTCTCTGATCTATTTTACTGTAAATTGTTATCTGAAAATTTATGACTTCGTTTAATTAAAATCTCTTATTGAAAAGTTTTTTTATCACAGATTTCGATCTATCCATATTAAAATCAACTCTTACATATGAAAATACTCAAGATATTGAATTAGCCTGTAGTGCACGGGGAAATCTTAAAGATATAGTTTTTAATCCATGGACACAGAAAGTCGGTTCTAAAATAATCCGAACATTACTGGGATCTGTGAACGGTAATACAACAAGTTTAAAGGTGCATTACAGTAGTTATCAAGATCTCGGCACATACACATGCTATGCAGAGAATATTTATGGAACATTATCAAAAAGCAAAGATATAATTGTAACAGTAAACCGTAAGTACATATATTTTTAAAAGTTTACAATTGATTAAGTACAACCGTATTTCTCCCAACAACAGTAAATTAATTTTAGATAGCCAGATAACAAAATTCAAATGGATTAATGACCTCCACACTATTGAAAGTAGTGCAGTAAAGACCATTAAAATTCAATTCAATACATTTGTTATTGGAATTATCTTTGGTTATTGCTTTGATAACTTAAATAGGAAATATATAACAAATACCTGCTAAATTTTGATGTACCATATGTGCACATTTCTGAAAATCATTCCTCATCAGTGACATTAAGGGCCGAAAAAATTGATAGATTAAAAATCATAAGCCAAACAATTGAAAATTAATGAATCTAAAATTCCAAAATTATATGACAAACATAGAAAAAGTTTTTTAATCAAAGTGTTGATGATGTAAACCATTCTCTAGTTATTTTCTTCTCAAAAATTTTTATTTCTGATTTTTAGATAAGCCTGTTATTACTAACACATCAATAACACAAGAACGTAACAGAACTGCCAAGGTCATTGTAGACTTTTATTCCGTCCCAAAACCGCTTATAGTCGAATGGCTAAAAGAACGATCCGTAATCTCTCTCAGCGAAAAATACCGACAGAATATAATTGTTGTAGAAGTAACATTGACATTTCATGATGTTAAGGTAAAGCGTAATGGTTACCGAGCAAAACTAAGCTTTAAAAGTGTAATCGATTCAGATTACGGAATATACGTACTTAAAATTGAAAATGGAAAAGGAATATCTTCACAAAAAATTGAGTTTCGCACAGAAGGTAATGATTTAAAATATGTATTGATTTTTAAACTGAATTATTTTGAGATATAAAAGAACAAAGCTGGCTTATTTTTAAAGGCTTACGCAATAAAAGTAGATAAAACATTGATAATTTAAATGTTGGAATATTAAAACATTATTGTTTTTAATAATATATGTGTAAATGCAAGAAACAAAAGGGTACATTGAGGGCATTGGTATATATTGATGTTTTAAGTTATTTAGTAGCGTGAATTTATTATGGAATATAACAAGGTAAAGCTATATATTGTAATATGATTTTGTAAAATAACATTAATTTTGTTTTGATCAGCAAGTACAGATCACTACATATTAATTGGTTTAACGGTTGGTATAGTTATTCCAGTTTTTGTTGCGTCTGTTGTTGTAACAGTGTATCTTTATCGGAGACGAAAACAAAGTAAGTTTAAAGTATTTACATAAGAAAAATAAAAATTTTAATTAGTAAAAAAGTTAAAGATTCTACTATAAGAGATAATACTGACATGTCAAACAATTTGTTAATTATCATATTGATATGTGTTGTTTATAGGATACAAGTGCGCCTGGTACAATCACGAAGATAACGTAATGATTACGTAAACTTTTATAAATATATTATTCCATTTAAACATTTTTCCACTATAATGTTGTTGCTAAAATTTTCAAAAAAAACGTCCTTAGCGTATTACGTTATCCGACACCCTTACATTGATAAAAAAGTTGCCTCTTTCCTCGATCGCTGTCTTAAATATTTATAGTAGCAGTTAGTGCTCAACAATTGGTTGATGACATTTTAGCTACAGTAGTTCAGCTATGTTTTTTTAAAGTATTAAATATATTTCGTGGACTAGTATGTTGTTCGGTATTGTTCGACGGGGGTTTAACTTTTAATCTTGTAGTGTCGTGTTTCTCGTTGCATTGACATCGCAAGTTTCTTTCGTGTGTCATGATTATAAATGAAGGCATTTTATTTTAGGCATTTCATGAAAAAACTTCTACTTAGTTTAACTATTGTGTAAGGAATACAAATAATATACTTTTTGTTAACGTTATCGATAACTTGTTTCTAAATCACATTTTTGTAGAAAATCAAACGGATCAGATGCATGAAATGTAAGTTGAAAAGCATATAAATTTTTGGATTTATAGATATATCATAAGTGTCATCTTTGTTTTAAATTTAATCAATTCACGTATTTTAAATTTCAAGCATTCACTTGTCGGAAATGTAGCTTTTCTTGGTTACTTATCTAATTTATTTGTATATTTTTTGAAATGAAAAAAAAAGATTTACTGGATATTTCCCTGAATCAATTTATTTCCTATGGAAAATAATGATTTTGTACCTTCCCGATTTTATAAGATTACGAAATTAAAAAAAGTGATTGCAAATTCATTGAATATTATAATTTTTTTTTACATTAGGACACAATGTGAGGATATTGGTAATAAAACAAACGAAAATGTTTACCAAGGAATTTCTCTGGAAGGTAAGTTTTATTAGCAAAGTAGCTATGGTAAATGATAATAAATAATGAATGTTTTTACTGTAACAAATAAGAATATAATTATCAATACAAAAGTATTAAACATCAAATTTTCTAATGGTAATTGGCGATACGCATTCACGTTTCTTAGTCACAAAATACAAATCATACTTATTATCGATAAAATAATGAAAAACAAAACTTTAAATGGTAGGGCGCACTGATTTTTTAAATCTTTTGGTACATTTGATAATGATGATTAAGTATTATAACTATTATTACTTTTATTATTATTATCATTATTATTATACTCGTTACAATGTAAATGATCTTTTAAATGAAAACCATCGTTTGGATTAAAATAATTGTAGGTAATGAGGACAATCAAGATTCGCCGATGTAAGTATAAAACAGTGGGCCATAAAAAAAAATATTTGCGAGTAACACATATTATTTTCTCATTGTTTATATTCTAAGGAAGTTAATTTCAATAATTAACACATACGTTTTCGGGCATGCTTAATGTTTAACTGTATTCTATCAACATTTGTAGTACAAAGCTTAAAGTGTCACTCAACTGTTACGAAGTTAAGGATCATTTTTTTTTTGTTCTTCCAATTTTAGTTTTCATTTTGGATCTAAAATATTGTAAAAACAAATCTGCCATTTCTTGATTTTATGTAGAAAGAATGTAATAAATACACAAATTATGAAAGACTATTAATCCGTCAAAATAAAACAAACATACCAGTCCTTGTCCAAACCATAATCCAAAAAACTTTGAAAGCTAGCAAAATTGGTTACAAACGTGAACTTCCATCAAGGAAGTGAGGCCGGGTGCTCCGGAAGGGTAAGCACCTCCTGTCTAGCTAGCTACACCCGTCAAGTGCAAGTCAATTTTGAGAATGAAAGGAACAAAGAACTTTGGTAAGTCAAATATATCCAGTATAAGTTTGGACACAGTGACTACATACTTATCAACAATATTGTGATGACGGCCATAAAATTTTTTAAGGACCTTGATTAGCCTAGGCTTGCAATATTCTTGCGTCAACAATTTTATTGTAAGCAGTCAGTTTGCTTCGTTGTAGAAAGTCCCCATAGTGAGAACAAGCTCTACCCTACCGTATTAACTGTGAAACAAATACACCATACGCAGGAGAAGCAGGGATATTACTGCAAAGAAACGGAAAGTTGACAATAGAAAAATTGAAGTCATCACGTTTGTCGTATAGCTTCAGATGTAACCTTTCGTGGGTGTCATAACTGAGGTATAAGTCCAAATATGAAGCATCAAAAACATTTTGATCAGTTTAACGATATGAAGACATTTTTTCAATTTGCTAACATTTTTTTTCAGAAATGTAAATGAATACAAACAAGTCGATAATACGCAGAACGTGAGAGATTACGAGAATACAGAACATAAAGGTATATTTTTACAAATTTTGATATAATTATTTCTTTAAAGTATATATACACCGTTTTAAAAAGAACAAATGGGTTAATATTAAAGATGAAGTTCATCAAAACATCTTTTTTTTTCTTTTGGATGAAAACATTGTTATATATCTTTCCTTGTATGGATTTCTTTTGCAGTGTGATATCAAATGCAAGTAAGGAAAGTCAAGTTTTTCCTGTTATAATCCATACCAAAAGTAAAAAAAAATCCCCATCTCATTTCAAACAGTTGCAAACATTGACTCTTTATTAGTTTTGCAATTTGGTTAATTTTGCAAAAGAAAGTTCTTGTATCCGTAGGATTCTCTGATATACTATCAGAACCAGTTTAATATATATAACACAAATACCTGTTTAATTTTGATGTGCCAGATGTGCATATTTCAGAAATTCATTCTTCATCAATGACACTAGTGCCTTGATAAGCCTAGGCTTGCAATATTCTTGCTTCAACAATTTAATTGTAAGCAGTTTGCTTCGTTTTAGAAAGTCCCATAGTGGGAAAAAGCTCTACCATAACGTATTAACTGTGAAACATATACACCATAAGGATGGATATTACTGCAAAGAAATGGAAAGTTGACCATAGAAAATTTGAAGTCATTACGTTTGTCGTATAGTTTCAGATGTAACCTTTCGTGGGTGTCATAATTGAGGTATAAGTCCAAATATGAAGCTGAACATGTAGAATCTGTCATGTCTTTAATTTCAAGCTCACTTGGATAGATGGCATTCACATATCCTCCAAATTTGGGATTTTTTAGAGATAGAACGTCATCTGTATATCTGTATGTGTAGTTGAATGATTTAGCGAGTCTTTTCTCTAGATTTGACAAGGCTCTGTAAAAATTCTGATTTAAATGAATAAAGAAACAAATCAGCAAGCAAAGGTGCACTGTTTGTGCCCATTGGTATACAGATTGTTTTTTGAAAAATTATATGGCCAAACACAACAAAAATGTTTTCTATCAAAAACTCTAACATTTTGTTGATGGTTTCTTCAGTATATTTTTGTATGGTGTTTTACAAAATAACTTAAATCAATGTTGAGCACTAGATATTTATATCTTGGTTTACCGTTTTTGTAAAAGAATGAAAATTGAATGGTTTGTTTTAGACGTTCTTTCAATTTAGAATGAGGGATAGTGGTGTAAAGGGTAGAAAAATCAAAAGTTTTAGATAGAGTATTAGAAAAAAGATGGTCAAGTAGTTCTTTAGAATTTTTGAGAATCCACATTTGGTTGATGCCAGATGTAGAATAGACTTTTTCTGAATAAGTCTGAAGTCAATCTTTGACGACTGTCAAAATTTGTGTTAGAATTACTGATAATGATTTAGTAGTACATTTAGAGGAACCTGCTATATATCTTTCCTTGTATGGATTTTTGTTAAGTTTTGGAATCCAATACAAGTCAGGCAGGTGAAGTTCTTCTTGTTTTAAATTGATACCGAAAGACTTAACGATTCCTCTATGATTGGAAATAACTTCATCTTTGGTAAAATTGGTTTTGGAATAAGTAGGATTCTCCGATATTCTGTACAAACCAAGCTCCTTAATAAGACATTCAATATAGAATTTCTTACAAACTAAAATGTTGTTAGAACCTTTATCAGCTGGGACAACAACATATCTGTTATGTATGCCCGTAAGGATTGCAGAAATCTCAGGGTCTCTGAGCGCTGAAGAAGGTTTAGTACCCATAGACCCTTTATGTTTTGCAATCCTTAACTTTATCAAATTTCTCATTGTCCTTATCCAGTCGGACAAATTATCAAGCTCTACGTCTTCTAATTTAGCCCAACATCTAGCATACTCTTCAACAGAATCGATTATAATTTTAAAATTCTGTCCCCAAGTAAAAGGTTAAGCATCACTGTATGCAGGGCCTTTTGAACGAAGAAATCTAATTGAGTGTTCTCAATTATATTGAGATCACCTGTTACTACATGCCAAGCTGGTTTATAAATATATGGTGACGCTAAGCAAGAGCAGGTAGGTGGAGTAAAGTTATGAAAGTTTAGGCATTGCAAAGTTTGGTTATAGTTGAAAATTTTGGATGCAATGGGTTTGTTGTAGGAGTAGGGAACTGGAGGTGGCGAGTTATATTTGAAATAAGTAGGGACTTTAGACTGTGCAAGTTTGTTAAGTAGTATATTAGAAATATTAATAGCATATATGCCCTTGTTTTCATAATGCTATTTAAGAAACTGGCGATGGGTTTCGTTCTGTATATTGTGTTCCTGAGCAGGTTTAAATAACCTTTTAAATGCAATATCCATGATGATAGCCTTGAGTTTATACTCTGGTGTATTAAAATCTCTTTTAGTATTGTATATGCTATCATCTTGTAATTGACTTAGAAGTGGTATTGTCAAAGAGTACAGTTTGATTCGAATATGGTGTAATCCGAGAGTTTTCTGAAAGATTAGAAAAACTAACATCTTATTCCAATTTTCGTAAACTTTATCTTATGGGTTTTATAAAGACGATAATAATCTTAGATGGATTGTTAAAACCATTGCAACATTTATCTTAACCAATTCTTTTTTTAAATACTGGATGTTTTGAAAAAAAAAAAACTATATTAAGATTGTCTATACGGCAACATGATCATTTGACTAATATCATAAACATTAAGCGACATCTCGAAAAATATCACATAACGTTCATTACTACTCATTTTAACCTTTGCGATAGCTCAGTTGGTGCTCGGACTGTAAGGGGGAGGTCGTAGGTTCGGACCCCAACCGGACTTGAAAGTTGGTAATTGCTGTTCTTTTGCCATTAAGAAATTTTCGACATTAAGTTACGGTTCTTCAGGATGCACTTTTAACGAGGTCCCGTGTCATGGTAGGCATGACACGATAAAGAACTCTGCATTATAATGCCATCAGCGCAACGCACAAGCAAAAGTTTGCCAATAGCTGATGACGTCTCGATATAAGTGAAATATATTCTTGACTGGAACGTTAAACCTCAGTAATCAACGTAACTTCTATTTCCTTTCCTGTCTGTAAAATTTTGATTGCATGTGTGTTTATTTCTGGCTTTTTTATACAATGCTCGATTGGCTATATACATAGCGAAAAAATACCACACAATATGATTTTGTTTTCTATTTCTAATGTTTAAAAAAATGGAAAGACAAAATTATAACAACATTCGACGTAATGTTTATTGTTTTTACAGATGCCAGAACCCCTGAATGAAGTCTGTCCACATGAACAACAACGTAAAATAAATATCAAAGTTAATGTCTAAATTTAAACTTTAAATTGTAGCAATATTATTACAGCCTATATTTTTTAAAGTCTTAATATCAATACATTTAAAAAAAAAACTTACAGATTCATCTTAAAATTGTAAAACAAAATCAACATAATCGAGTTGCTCGGAACATCATATTTAATTATGTTTTAAAAGCCATTTTTGTTGAATATAGTATCCTAATATTTTCTTTGATTTTTTGATTTTTTTTATTAAATATCGATTTAATGAATAAACAACTGAACAGTTCAATTCCGTTTCATTGTCATTTGCTATCCTTCATGTTATAGAAACGATAACATTACGAATATACCAATAATAAAGACAAACAAATAAAAGAAGATTCAATATTACTCAGAAAAATCTATTGGAATATCATATACAACTGAAAGTTTGTTGTTTTTTTTTTTTAATAACGACGTGCCAAATGCATTATTACCGCATTATTGATGATTTGCGTAAATGAATTGAGAATAAGTGTTCAATATGAGTTTGATTTTATTGTTCATGTCATTCTTTGGTCTTTATTACGATTTACCTTCTGCTACGTCTGTTCACCATTGGTTGGCCGTCCCACAATAATGTTTTGTATGTGCTATTTTTTACCCATCACGGACAAACCATTTAGTTTATTTAGTGTGACCTATGTATAAAGCTCACAAGTAGAACAAATGGTGTGCCAGCAGTATTAACAGATACCAGTGCAATTACAACTAAATAAAGGACATTAATGTACAGCTACAAACAACAACTTACACAGGCAACATTTGTATAGTAAATCTAACACTGGGACTACCGTATTAACCTAAAACAAAAGTAAAAGTTTAGCGGTGTGATACATTAAAACGAAATAAAACAAATATACCATCAAGGAGGAAGTAAGGCCGGGTACTCCGGAAGGGTAAGCACCTCCTCTGTAGCTAGCTACATCCGTCACGTGCAAGTCAAATTTGAAAATGAAAGGAACAATGGTAAATCAAATATATCCAGCGTAAGTTTGGATACAGTAACTACATACTCATCAACAATATTGTCATTTATTCACCAGTTATAGAAAGAAAACATTTTGTAAAAATTTAACACGTTTATGATAATATAGTTTTAATAAAAATAAAAATATTTGAGTGTCAATGGAAATTAAATAAAGATTAACATTTATAGCAACAATAAACATGTCAGAAGTTAATTAGCTACATTTTACATGGGAAATTGGATTTGTTGTCTATTTCACTTACTGTAAATGATATTTAGAACAACAAAATGTCGCACTTTTATTTACAAATCATTCTGCCAAATATAGGTAGATATTTCGTTCTTTTTGGTGAGGGAGTTGCAGTATAAGAGTGGAGAGCTTGGAATTGTACCAATTTATGTCTGAAAAGGCACTAGTCTCAACATGTGTTTGATCTGTTTACCTCACAAAAACAAGGTAGTACGTATCCTAATGTGAGAAAGGTTTTCAGTTTGTCTAACGTTGGTTTTACCTTTGCAATTCGGTTCCATCCACCAGCTAAGAAATAAATGTTTCGATAAAAAAATGACCAGGGTGTGAAGTCAAAAATTGTATCTGATTTCAATGATTTGCAGATAACTTTATGTGATCTCTCTTCTATTTGTTTGAACAAATGAAATTATAAAATCTCAATATAAACTAAAAACGTTATAAACAACACAACAATAACTTGTAACGGGTTGTTGTTTTGATGTTTTTTGTGTTGATTAAAGTAATCAGCAATTATTTACCAGTGAGTCATTTATCTGTACAAAATTAATATAAAGTTTTGCGTTACATATGTGACTGATCTTTTATTTTTTGCCTTTTTAAAAACAATATTAGACAGGTAAGCATGCTACTCCTCGAATCAACATAACGCTTAATTTAAAAGTCGATACATTGCCCTCCTAACGCTTTATTAGCAGTTTTCATTTTTATATCCTCTTGAATATTAGATGTCTGAGCTTAAGAACATCCACTTTAACGACACGCTTGTGCTAAAAGGTCTAATGAAAGATGATACTGTAATCCGTAAAGATTTAGCTGCAGTTTTATTTTAGCGCAATTGACGGGAGAATTTAACCGCTAGAATAAATAGATTACAACAGTAAGTGACTTATACTAACGGTCCCCCAAAACGGTTTGTGAGGATGTTTAACTGTTATTATGATTGAATATAATACCTCTCCCCTTCAAATAATCATATTAATGATCTAAGAAAAAACTTTGTTTTTTAAATCGCATTAAATCAATGTATCGATCTTCACATACATAAAAATAAACAATATGTTATATCAATCAGTCCAAAGAGTCCATTTCCATTTCAGCTGAAACAGAATGTTATGTAAAAACACACAGAGAGTGTGTGGCTTAATTGAGTTTATCAATATCACGTATCATCTGTTCACAGGGAATTAGGCATGTATATAAACTAGTATTCATAACATCTATATATAAAGCTAGCTTATTTAAGATTTATTATATTTTCAGTGACACTAAGGGCCTAAAAGTTCGATAGATTAAAAAACATACGCCAAACAGTTGAAAATTAATGAATCTAAAGTTCCAAAATTATATGAATCCAAATCCAGCTAAGTTCATCCAAAAACAGTTCATTTTTCTTTTTTTAATTGATAAAGAGTTTTTACTCTTATTCAAAAAATAAAACAACTTACAATTTTATTATTGTTAACTAATATAACATCTTGTGAGTTAATCCAAACAAATGAACTTTAAAGTTACGATTGTATAGAGGTTTAAAGACCTTTTAATATAGATGTTTTATTGTTTTTGATTTATTGATTTTTCAAAGAGAGGGTCATTCATCACTGCATTAAGTCAGACGCAACTGCTGAACATCACCATACTTATCAGACTATAAGTAATACAGAGAGTAAGAATAATCGATTTTATTGCTATTGGCAAATTTAATTTCTGTCTTAATTTAGGACACAATAATACGGAGTCGTATTAAAATATTGGTTTGATGTATTTTGTGTAGTTTGTTATTTTTTATTATAATCATTATTTTTTTTCTTCGTTTATTTAAACATTGGCGACTGCAGCTGCAATGTATGTTTAAATTAAATACTTCTTAGAAAATTGTAGGAAACAAATATAGTCAAAAGTTTATCGTATGTTTTTTTTAGTTAATTTACTTTAAGGTATTTTGTAGATCGTATTACGTGGCAGATATATGAACCGACTAAAAACAAAAGTTGAAATTTGTTGTATGCCTTTAAAATAATAAAACAATAAAATAACAAAAAAAATAATTGATTATTTCCGAAAAAAAATATGTTTCTAACGTCAGAAAAGTAAAATATTATATTTTACCATTTTTATGTTTCAGGTCAGGGGTATCAAAATGAAAGCAGAAGGTAAATTTAAATTAATTAAGCCACATTATCAACCTAAAAGTATATATTTAAAATCAACTTGCGTTTAAAATCATTTTTAATGTATTTGGAAACCATAGTCGAAAACAAAACTTGCGTTTTAAATTATTTATATTAGATTTGAAAAATATAGCCGAAATCAAAATCGCCTATTGAGAATCATTTCATTCAAAAAATTCACATCCCTTTTACAATTTTCAATGCTGCATGTGACAAAACGAAAATAATACTTTAGCCAAATAAGTTTCAAACATGTCAAATCTAATTACATTTCAATATTTCCCATAATAAAGATAATAACCAACAACAATATTTTCGGAATTGCGTTGTCACTGATTAGCACAGTTGATTTTAAATTTATTAATACATTTTGTCTTCTATTCAACAGAGAGATTGACACATTTAGAAACAACTGTTGAAAATCAAAACACGTATCAAGAATTGAGACAAACGAGTTAGTATGTGTATGTAAATATAAAACTAAAATACCAGTTAAATTTCGTGTGCCATATGTGCTGTTTATTTATTATCTTATTATAATGATAGTATCACAGTAATAATTATGGTTATTAGTTATTATTTTCATTATTATTATTATTATTATTATTATTATTATTATTATTATTATTAATGCTGTTGTTTTTGTTATTGTTGTTATTATAATTAGAAACAGCTGTAGTAGTTGTTGTTGTTATTTAGAAGGCAATTACATCGATAAACTTGTAAAATTATTTCAAATCATTTCAAACTAGTGTTTGATTGATACTTTCTCATTCCGTTTGTCATTTGACATGGTATGTTTTTAATCTTTCATCATCAACACACTTTTTAAAAGACTTAGTTAAATCAGGGTACTTACTGTGTCTTGTTTTTTAAATGTTTTTTAAATGCACCAAAGATGAGGGACGTTTCATTTTATTTATGCTCATTCTCGTATCAATTATTGTAATATTAGAATCTTTAAACATTTCAGGTAACATAAAAACCTAAAGATACTATATTGATGTATTTTGATTTTTCGTTTTTGCAACCATGCTGCATTACATTGTATTATAGTATGTTGTTGGTATCTCACAAACGTTTTACGTTGATATTACAAATCCACATTTTCAATTTTTACTGCTTCAATGTAACTAAACATTTTACTACTTTCTTATATTTTTATAGTTCTGAGTTTTTTGTTATTATTTTAGTAAGATTAAGTCTTAAATTCTCTTCATCTTGTCAACTTTTGTTTTCATTACAGGGTTTCTCTCTGATGATATTCGGTTGGAAGATTATATAAATACGAGAATGAATCCAGAATGATCAATATAGAATATAACCAATAAAATACTCTGTGACGTTTGATGTAATGACGACACCCCAATTTTAGAAAGGATTTGGTTTTTATTCTTTAATTGAAAAATATGATAATCTATACCATCCTGATTCATCAGTTGTAACAAGTTTTATCATCCAAAAAAAAGTTTTTGTTATATTGATATATATATATATATATATATATAAAAGTATTATACAACACATAGAATGATTGTAAAATTGTCTTGTGAAATACTGTGCAATTACAGTGATAAATACAAATAAGTATTTCTATATACATTTTGACTTCTTACGGGCATTGTAGATTTTTATTTTGCACATGGAACTTATAACACATATGTGTGTTATCGCATGAGACTTGATATTTCATGTATATTTATAAATATTAAAGTAGGCGTTAAATGTAAAATAAATTGTTAGAAAACCGTCGACAAGGAACTTGTACCATCTACTCCAAATTAAGTGTTTTATTATTTATCTACTTAATGAAATAAAGTTTATGATAGGAAATTGTCACTTTGTTATTTACTTTGAGTATTACTGAGTACCATTAAGAACTTAGTGTTTTATTGCATTATGGATATCATTATTAATAAACTGCTTAAAACTTACAAAACATCTCTTGAATAAAGATTACGCTAACACAGTGGTACGCTTGAGGAATTGTGTAAGTGTGACGTTGAGAACAAAATTCTGAATTTCTTCATCATCTCAAATGTGTCCGCTTCAAATCAAGTATAAAGGGTGACAGGGGTTTATTATGTAAAGAGCATTTTAATTAATTATAACATATTCGTCTAAAAGTAATCATGTGTTGGTAACATCAAAATATTTTCGTCGAAATAACTGTTTCTTTTCCTGTAATAGTGTTATTTAGTATATCAAATAATTTTTAAGTATTTGACAAACACAGGATGTAGCTTTTATTAATTGTTAATACAAATGAATAAATCTTAAGTATAATTGTAGGTGATACTTTATGGCCGTTTTTTTTTTAATTATCCCCTTGTGTATCTATTAAACATTACTTCTATAAACTTAAATACTGACATTGTATAACTTAAGTAGGTAAATCAAAAAGGTACAACATGCGCTTTGTTTATCGTGTTTATATATATATATATATATATATATATATATATATATATATATATATATATATATATATATATATATATATATATATATAGATAGATAGATAGATACATAGATAGATAGATAGATAGATAGATATTAGTAATACAACAAAAAAGTAAGCAAATACATTCTTTGAGGAATGTTTAAATGAAATAAATTAGTGTTTGAAGTGACTTTGGGTTAAAGCTCTGTACATAAATCTACATTTACATTTGTTGTAGTGTAATTATCCGATTGTACTTATAACCCCGTAACAAACAATCGACTTTTTCCTACTCTTAAGGTCTAGGTTTAAAGAAAAATATGTTAAGGTAATTCATTGACCTCAACGTAATATCGTATAGCTGGTGTCAGTTGGAGTTAGTTTTGATATAAAAGGACAGCCATAGATGTTTAAAATATATTCTGTAAACCGAAATTTTTATGATAACAAACGATAACACTTAAAGCGAAGTTAATAATTAGTTATGTGAAAGAAATGCATGTCGTTGAAAGGAAAAAGGAAATCTAGAATTTTATGAAATGCCGAATTTAGAAATTTATTATGAGAAATTTCGAAGTGTCGTCCGCGAATCGCTATAGGCCCTAGGTGAGATTTTTTTTTTAATTTTTACATTTATTTTTCTGGATACAATCGACACTTGCTATCTCATATTCACTATACAAATACCAATGTTCAAATTATATAAGCATCAATGGTGACAGGTCGACGTCTTTATTCTTTATATATCACTTCATACAGTATATGTTTTAAACGTATAGAGTAGTGGTTTTAAAATAACTTATATTTAAGTAAGTCATCATATATCAGGTTAAATCTTACTCATATATATGTAATAAACGGTGAATACATTTACAACATAGTATTTAAATATGACTGACTATATATACCCGATAAAATGTATTAATGTTACATATACTATGAAATGGAGTTTGTTGTTTATGTATGGTTATTTTTAATTTACCTGTCTGGTAAGTTACTTTTGGTGTATAATGTTTTCAGTTGTTGTGTTTAGAATCTTGTTTTATGTATAAATGTAAAGAGTGTTTTATTCAACATTTGATTTTGCCCATGAAAAAAATATAATGTGCTGTATTATTAAATATAGTTATATATATATATATATATATATATATATATATATATATATATATATATATATATACCACTGCTTTTGTATTTAACGGGAACATATGATAAAAATGGTACTTAGCGGGAAGTGTTAGTTTATTGTATTTCTACGAAAGTAGAGATGTAAAATCGCAATGTGTATATTTGTTTTTTCATATAATTTTAAGGCTTAATCAAAATTACTTAATTGTATTTTAATAAATATTATATTTAAAGATATATGAAAATATGTTCCCGCTTAAGCAGAAAACGATTCCCGCTAACGTTTTAGAAAATATTTGTTGTTCCCGTTAACGTTTGTAACCGTGAAATAGTTCTTAACGGGACTTCCTTTATATATCTTAAACTGCTTAAACGGGAACTTTTTTTAATCTATAAATAAATAGAAACTGGAAAATCCAAAATAAAAACTGGATTTTTGTTATTATAAATATTGAAATAGAGCCATTTTTCCAATATTTTCATCATTCATTTTAGCATCAACATGGTTTAGGGTATTATATGCATCTGTTGATATAAAAGTCAATTTAACTTTATGTTTTTTAACTAGATCTCCTTTTTTACAAAATGAAGCCTAGATATATACAGAGTAATCTTTATTGTCAAGAAATACGTCACAACCAAATTCACTAGAGGTCACTGACATTTACTGATACAATATTCTATTCCCTAACCATAAACTGACTTCTTGGGCGTTGGTTTTAATTTCTTTAAATCATTCTTTTAATGACAGTTAATCAGCTGTTGGTAGATATAAAATGTAAATAGGTCGAAGAAATATTTATGTTTTATTACAAAAGAATTGACTAGAATGTTAACTATACAGTATTATTATGTATAACAAATGGTTGTTATACATCACTGTTATTGTATAGGAGTATTGTGTTTCATATATACATGTAGTTGAAGACAATTTGCATCACATGTTACTAATAATGCATATATAGTGTCATTAGCGGGGTTATATGTAGATACATTAAATGCTGTTGAAATGACGAAAGGTCAGTAAAATAATATGGGTGTGGGGCTTAAACGGAATAAATTATGGTCAAAAATGACATACAAAACCTACATTATTTAAATTAAATTTTTTTTAAATATAAACAAACAATGCATTGTCGTGACACACACACACACACACACACACACACACACACACACATACACACACACACACACATATCGTTAGGGGGTACTTCTGAATTGTACTAAGCGGCATATGTTTTTTGTATTTATTGATTTTAATAAAATAAAAGTTTTTTTTTTTTTCATTTTTGTTTTTGTTGAGTTACATGTTTTCTTTAGCTGGAAGTGAAATATGTTGTCTTTAACGGGTGCCGATATATATGATATTTTTGACTATTGTAGTACGCAAATTTATGTACGTTATAAAAAAATGTTTTAAATTGATCGAAAAATAAGAAAAAGTGAATATATTCAATAAAAGTAGTTTTCCGTGGAGTGTAAAAGTTATATTCTGTTCATATGGAATTATTAGTAATTTTAAAGGATTTAATTTATATACTTTTCAATGGAACCTCTCATGAATAATATTTTGTTCAGCAATGAAACATATATATTGTCTTTAGCGGGAAGAGGTATATGTTGTTTTTGGCGGAGAGTGATATTGTCTTTAGCGGAAAATACTAGTAATATATTGTCTTTAGCGGGAGGTGATATATATTGCAAGTAGCGACAGTTATAGCACGCAAACTCATTTATATGAGAAACAGTATTATAATGAGAACATATATGCCGCTAGTAAGTAGTTACATGTTACAAGAACAGACCAATGACTTCTTCAGTGGATACTGATGTAAATTATATTTTTCGGCTTTTAAAGTACGCAAATGCATTTCCTTTGTGTGAACCGTATTTGCTATACGTTCCGTAATAACTATGCTTAAAGTTAATTGAAAAATAATGGAAAAAATTGCATATATTCATTTAAAGTAGTTTTTTATGCAGCGTTTTAATTATATTTTGTACTAAATGGCATTATTGATAATTTTAAAGAATTAATATACTTTTGAATGGGACCTGTCCTGAATACTTTTTTTTAGCAATGACGGATATATATTGTTTTTAGCGGGAAGAGATATATGTTGTCGTTAGCGGGAAGTAGTATATATTGTATGTAGCGACTGTTATAGTACGCAAACTCATTTTATATTAAAATAAAAAAACAGTACTATAATAAGATATTGTCTTTAGCGGGAAGAAATATATGTTCTCGTTAGCGGCAAGTGATTTATATTGTATGTAGCGACTGTTATAGTACGCAAACTTATTTTATATCAATAAATAGTATTATACTGAGACCATTCATTTTAGTAGTAAATAGGTAAATGTTACACGAACAAATCAATGTTGTCTATATCGGGCATTTATTTATATTTTATTTATTGACTATTGTAGTATGCAAATATATTTCCTTTCTGTGAACCGTATTTTTATTTACTGTTTAAAATTAATTGAAAAAATAAGAAAAAGACTGAATACATTGAATAAAAGTACTTTTAGATTTCTTGCATTGTAAGTATCATACTTTGTACTAAATGGCATTGTTTTTAATTTTAAAGAATTTTTATATTTCTGAATGGGACCTGTCATGTCACTTTTTTGTTTAGCAATCACTGATATATATTGTCTTTAGCGGGAAGTGATATTGATTATCGTTAGCGGGAAGTGATATATGTTGTCTTTAGCGGGAAGTAATATATATTGTATGTAGCGACTGTTATAGTACGTTGACCCATTTTATATCAATAACCAGTATTATACTGAGACCAATGATTTTCGTAGTAAATATTTAAATGGTACAAGAACAGATCATTGATGCATATATCGGGCACTTAAGTACATCATATTTTTCGACCATTATAGTGCGCAAATGTATTTCCTTTATGTAAACCTTATTTTTATATACAGAAAAAAAGATAGAATATATTCAATCTAAGTAGTTTAACGTGCAGTATAATAGCTATATATTGAACTAAATGGCATCATGGTTAATTTTAAATTATTTAATGTGTATACTTTTGAATAGGACCTCTCATGAAAACTTATTTGGTTTTCAATGACGGATACATATTGTCTTTAGCGGAAAAAAATATATGTTGTCGTTAGCGGGTAGTGATATATATTGTCTTTAGCGGGTCCCGATGCATATTATTGTTCGACTATTGTAGTACTCAAACACATTTTATATCAGTGAACAGTATTATATTGAGATTATTGATTCTGCTAATAAATAGTTAAATGTTTCAAGAACAGACCAATGTTTTTTGTAGCGGGTGCCGCTGTATATTATATTGTTCGGGTTTTGTAGTACGCAAATAAAATAATAAAATAAAATATGATAAAATATATCTCCTTTGTGCGAACCGTATTTGCTATACGTCTAGTAATAAGAATGTTTTAAAGTTAATTGAAAAATAAGAAAAAAATGTATATTTAATAGAAGTAGTTTTTCATGTAACGTAATAATCATATTCTATACTAAATGGTATTATTTGTAATTTTAAAAATTCAAGTGATATGGTATTGAATGGGACATGTCATGAATACTTTTTTTGTTTAGCAATGACAGATATATATATTGTCTTTAGTGGGAAGAGATTTATGTTGTCGTTAGCGGGAAGTGATATATGTTCTCTTTAGCGGGAAGTAATATAATTATACTAGCGGAAAAAAGTAACTGTGCATCAATAAAATTTATAATTTCGCTATTATTACTGAATGTATAAATCTTAAAATTTGCACAAATAGCACGTGTAAATACCTCTATCATATCGCTCGGTCATTGCATCAATTGCCCGTGATTTTTACGCTTCATGCGCACGGGTCGGTTTTCACGCAATTGCCGCCCATCATTTCAGAGTGACAATATTTTAGGAATAATTTACTGTTGTTTGTTTGTTTGGACACAAGAAAACCAGAAAAGCAAGTTTATTCGGTTGAAAGCTTCCATAGTGTAATACCTAGGCTAAATGAAAATGATTGCCTCCGCGCAATTTGTATGCTTGAGGCTGGTATGACCCAAAGCTTTGTCACTAGATATTTTGATGTTCACAGAAACATTGTTTATGCTTTATGAAGACGATACCAACAGTTTGGCACCACTAGAGACCGCCCTCGTTCAGGACATCCACGCGTAACGACAGGTCAGCAAGACAACCATATCCGGCTTGTGCATCTCTGGAACCGTTTCCAAACTGCCAATACTACTGCCCGGAGTATTCCTGGACTACGCCCAATCAGCCCCAGAACAGTACGGAATCGTTTACGGGAAAGACATATTCGCCCACGACGTCCGGCAATCCATCCGATTCTACAACGACGTCATCGCACAGCTCGTCTTGCATAGTTCAGAACACATTTACGCTTCAATCGACGAGACTGGGCACAAATTATGTTTACCGATGAGTCCAGATTCCATTTGGACAGCAGTGACGGACACACCAGAGTGTATCGGCGCATTGGAGAACGTTTCCATGACGCGTGTGTGGTGGAACGACGTTCGTTCGGTGGGGGCAGTGTAATGGTTTGGGGTGGCATCACAGTGAATGACAGAACTCCTCTGGTAGTCATCGACGGGAATTTGACCGGTGTAGGGTACCGTAACGTCACTTTACAGCATGATAATGCAAGACCACACGTCGCACGGGTTGCAATGGATTTTCCGGCACAGCATAACGTAAATTTGTTACCGTGGCCAGCCGTTTTACCCGACATTTCTCCAATTGAACACATACGGGATGAAATGGAACGCCGATTACATCATCTTCCCAGTCAGCCTGTTACATTGCAAGGGTTGGCCCAAGCGTTAGACCAGATATGGAACAACATCCCTCAAGCATTCTTTAGGCATTTAATCAACTCTATGAGGCGTCGCTGTCAGTCCTGTGTCAATGCTAATGGTGGTCACACACGATACTGATCTTGTGAACTGACTTTTACTGTCTGCTATGTTTCTAGTCCCCTGCGTATGAAATAACAGTATCAGTAACCTTTTCAATGACATGAATTTGTAAAGAAATATCTAATAAACAAATACGAAATTATTAATTGCTTTGCATTTTCAGATTATTTTATCATCTCACATTTCAGTCATGCACAGTTACTTTTTTCCCGCTAGTATATATTGTATGTAGCCACGATTATAGTACGCTGACCCATTTACTATCAATAATCAGTATTATACTGAGACCAATGATTTTCGTAGTAAATATTTAAACGGTACAAGAACAGATCATTGATGCATATATCGGGCACTTAAGTACATCATATTTTTCGACCACTGTAGTGCGCAAATGTATTTCCTTTATTTAAGCCTTATTTTATATACGTTTTATAAAAAAATGTTTTAAAATTAATTGAAAAATAAGAAAAAAAAAAGATGGAATATATTCAATAAAAGTAGTTTCCCGTGCAGTATAAAAGCTATATATTGCACTAAATGGCATCATGGTTAATTTTAAAGGATTCAATGTGTATATAAAATTAATTGAAAAATAAGAAAAAAAAAGACTGAATATATTGAATAAAAGTACTTTAAGATTTCTTGCTTTGTAAGTATCATACTTTGTACTAAATGGCATTGTTTTTAATTTTAATGAATTTGTATACTTTTGAATGGGACCTCTCATGAATACTTTTTTGTTTGGAAATGACGGATATATATTGTCTTTAGATTGAAGAGATATATGTTGTCGTTAGCGGGAAGTGATATATGTTGTCTTTAGCGGGAAGTGATATATGTTGTCTTTAGATGGAAGAGATATATGTTGTAGTTAGCGGGAAGTAAATATATGTTGTCTTTAGTTGGAAGTGATATATATTGTCTTTAGATGGAAGAGATATATATGTTGTCGTTAGCGGGAAGTGATATATGTTGTCGTTAGCGGGAAGTGATATATGTTGTCTTTAGCGGGAAGCAATATATATTGTATGTAGCGACTGTTATAGTACGCTGACCCATTTTATATCAATAACCAGTATTATACTGAGACCATTGATTGTGGTTGTAAATATTTAAATGGTACAAGAACAGATCATTGATGCATATATCGGGCACTTAAGTACATCATATTTTTCGACCATTGTAGTGCGCAAATGTATTTCCTTTTTGTAAACCTTATTTTTATTTACAGAAAAAAAAGAATATATTCAATCTAAGTAGTTTAACGTGCAGTATAATAGCTTTATATTACACTAAATGGCATCATGGTTAATTTTAAATTATTTAATGTGTATACTTTTGAATAGGACCTCTCATGAAAATTTATTTGGTTTTCAATGACGGATACATATTGTCTTTAGCGGAAAGAGATATATGTTGTCGTTAGCGGGTAGTGATATATATTGTCTTTAGCGGGTCCCGATGCATATTATATATTGTTCGACTATTGTAGTACTCAAACACATTTTATATCAGTGAACAGTATTATATTGAGATTATTGTTTCTGCTAATAAATAGTTAAATGTTTCAAGAACAGACCAATGTTTTTTGTAGCGGGTGCCGATGTATATTATATTGTTCGGGTTTTGTAGTACGCACATAAAATATATCTCCTTTGTGCGAACCGTATTTTCTATACGTCTAGTAATAAGAATGTTTTAAAGTTAATTGAAAAATAAGAAAAAAATGTATATTTAATAGAAGTAGTTTTTCATGTAACGTAATAATCATATTCTATACTAAATGGTATTATTTGTAATTTTAAAAATTCAAGTGATTTGGTATTGAATGGGACATGTCATGAATACTTTTTTTGTTTAGCAATGACAGATATATATATTGTCTTTAGCGGGAAGAGATTTATGTTGTTGTTAGCGGGAAGTGATATATGTTCTCTTTAGCGGGAAGTAATATATACTAGCGGAAAAAAGTAACTGTGCATCAATAAAATTTATAATTTCGCTATTATTACTGAATGTATAAATCTTAAAATTTGCACAAATAGCACGTGTAAATACCTCTATCATATCGCTCGGTCATTGCATCAATTGCCCGTGATTTTTACGCTTCATGCGCACGGGTCGGTTTTCACGCAATTGCCGCCCATCATTTCAGTAGTGACAATATTTTAGGAATAATTTACTGTTGTTTGTTTGTTTGGACACAAGAAAACCAGAAAAGCAAGTTTATTCGGTTGAAAGCTTCCATAGTGTAATACCTAGGCTAAATGAAAATGATTGCCTCCGCGCAATTTGTATGCTTGAGGCTGGTATGACCCAAAGCTTTGTCACTAGATATTTTGATGTTCACAGAAACATTGTTTATGCTTTATGAAGACGATACCAACAGTTTGGCACCACTAGAGACCGCCCTCGTTCAGGACATCCACGCGTAACGACAGGTCAGCAAGACAACCATATCCGGCTTGTGCACCTCCTGGAACCGTTTCCAAACTGCCAATACTACTGCCCGGAGTATTCCTGGACTACGCCCAATCAGCCCCAGAACAGTACGGAATCGTTTACGGGAAAGACATATTCGCCCACGACGTCCGGCAATCCATCCGATTCTACAACGACGTCATCGCACAGCTCGTCTTGCATGGTGCAGAACACATTTACGCTTCAATCGACGAGACTGGGCACAAATTATGTTCACCGATGAGTCCAGATTCCATTTGGACAGCAGTGACGGACACACCAGAGTGTATCGGCGCATTGGAGAACGTTTCCATGACGCGTGTGTGGTGGAACGACGTTCGTTCGGTGGGGGCAGTGTAATGGTTTGGGGTGGCATCAAAGTGAATGACAGAATTCCTCTGGTAGTCATCGACGGGAATTTGACCGATGTAGGGTACCGTGATGAAATCCTACAGACCCATGTCATCCCATTCATTCAAGGAAAGCAACGTAACGTCACTTTTCAGCATGATAATGCAAGACCACACGTCGCACGGGTTGCAATGGATTTTCTGGCACAGCATAACGTCAATTTGTTACCGTGGCCAGCCGTTTTACCCGACATTTCTCCAATTGAACACATACGGGATGAAATGGAACGCCGATTACATCATCTTCCCAATCAGCCTGTTACATTGCAAGGGTTGGCCCAAGCGTTAGACCAGATATGGAACAACATCCCTCAAGCATTCTTTAGGCATTTAATCAACTCTATGAGGCGTCGCTGTCAGTCCTGTGTCAATGCTAATGGTGGTCACACACGATACTGATCTTGTGAACTGACTTTTACTGTCTGCTATGTTTCTAGTCCCCTGCGTATGAAATAACAGTATCAGTAACCTTTTCAATGACATGAATTTGTAAAGAAATATCTAATAAACAAATACGAAATTATTAATTGCTTTGCATTTTCAGATTATTTTATCATCTCACATTTCAGTCATGCACAGTTACTTTTTTCCCGCTAGTATATATTGTATGTAGCCACAATTATAGTACGCTGACCCATTTACTATCAATAATCAGTATTTTACTGAGACCATTGATTTTCGTAGTAAATATTTAAACGGTACAAGAACAGATCATTGATGCATATATCGGGCACTTAAGTACATCATATTTTTCGACCACTGTAGTGCGCAAATGTATTTCCTTTATTTAAGCCTTATTCTATATACGTTTTATAAAAATTTTTTTTAAAATAATTAAAAAATAAGAAAAAAAAGATGGAATATATTCAATCAAAGTAGTTTCCCGTGCAGTATAAAAGCTATATATTGCACTAAATGGCATCATGGTTAATTTTAAAGGATTCAATGTGTATATAAAATTAATTGAAAAATAAGAAAAAAAAAGACTGAATATATTGAATAAAAGTACTTTAAGATTTCTTGCTTTGTAAGTATCATACTTTGTACTAAATGGCATTGTTTTTAATTTTAATGAATTTGTATACTTTTGAATGGGACCTCTCATGAATACTTTTTTGTTTGGAAATGACGGATATATATTGTCTTTAGATTGAAGAGATATATGTTGTCGTTAGCGGGAAGTGATATATGTTGTCTTTAGCGGGAAGTGATATATGTTGTCTTTAGATGGAAGAGATATATGTTGTAGTTAGCGGGAAGTAAATATATGTTGTCTTTAGTTGGAAGTGATATATATTGTCTTTAGATGGAAGAGATATATATGTTGTCGTTAGCGGGAAGTGATATATGTTGTCGTTAGCGGGAAGTGATATATGTTGTCTTTAGCGGGAAGCAATATATATTGTATGTAGCGACTGTTATAGTACGCTGACCCATTTTATATCAATAACCAGTATTATACTGAGACCATTGATTGTGGTTGTAAATATTTAAATGGTACAAGAACAGATCATTGATGCATATATCGGGCACTTAAGTACATCATATTTTTCGACCATTGTAGTGCGCAAATGTATTTCCTTTTTGTAAACCTTATTTTTATTTACAGAAAAAAAAGAATATATTCAATCTAAGTAGTTTAACGTGCAGTATAAATGCTATATATTGCACTAAATGGCATCATGGTTAATTTTAAAGGATTCAATGTGTATATAAAATTAATTGAAAAATAAGAAAAAAAAAGACTGAATATATTGAATAAAAGTACTTTAAGATTTCTTGCTTTGTAAGTATCATACTTTGTACTAAATGGCATTGTTTTTAATTTTAATGAATTTGTATACTTTTGAATGGGACCTCTCATGAATACTTTTTTGTTTGGAAATTACAAATATATATTGTCTTTAGATTGAAGAGATATGTGTTGTCGTTAGCGGGAAGTGATATATGTTGTCTTTAGCGGGAAGTGATATATGTTGTCTTTAGATTGAAGAGATATATGTTGTAGTTAGCGGGAAGTGATATATGTTGTCTTTAGCGGGAAGTGATATATGTTGTCGTTAGCGGGAAGTGATATATGTTGTCTTTAGCGGGAAGTAATATATATTGTATGTAGCGACTGTTATAGTACGCTGACCCATTTTATATCAATAACCAGTATTATACAGAGACCATTGATTGTGGTAGTAAATATTTGAATGGTACAAGAACAGATCATTGATGCATATATCGGGCACTTAAGTACATCATATTTTTCGACCACTGTAGTGCGCAAATGTATTTCCTTTATGTAAACCTTATTTTTTTATATACGTTTTAAAAAGGTTTTAAAATTAATTTAAAAATAAGAAAAAAAAAGATAGAATATATTCAATCAAAGTAGTTTCCCGTGCAGTATAAAAGCTATATATTGCACTAAATGGCATCATGGTTAATTTGAAATTATTTAATGTGTATACTTTTGAATAGGACCTCTCATGAAAACTTATTTTGTTTATAAATGACGGATACATATTGTCTTTAGCGGAAGAGATATATGTTGTCTTTAGCGGAAAATGATACATATTCTATGTAGCGACTGTTATAGCACGCTTACCCATTCTATATTGAAATCATTGATTTTGCTTGTAATAGTTATATGTTACAAGAACTGTTCAATGTTGTCTTCAGCGGGTGCCGATGTATATTATAATTTTCGGCTTTTGTAGAACGCCAATATATATTTCTTTATGTGAACTGTATTTTTTGAACGTTCTTAAAAATGTTTGGAAATTAATTGAAAAATTAGGGAAAAAAAATTGAATATTTTTAATGAAAGTAGTTTTCCGTGCAGTATCAAAGTTATATTTTGTACTAAATGACATTATTGTTAATTTAAAAAAAATCAATTTATATAGTTTTAAATGTGTCATGAATACTTATTTTGTTTAGCAATGACGGATATATGTTGTCTTTAGCGGGGAGAGATATATGTTGTCGTTAGCGGGAAATAATATATATTGTATGTAGCGACTGTTATAGTACGCAAACCTATTTTATATTAATAAACAGTATTAAACTGAGACCATTGATTTTACAAGTAAATAGGTAAATGTTACACGAACAAATCAATGTTGTCTATATCGGACATTTATTTATATTATATTTTTTGACTATTTTAGTATGCAAATATATTTCCTTTCTGTGAACCGTATTTTAATTTACTGTTTTAAATTAATTGAAAAATAAGAAAAAAAGACTGAATATATTGAATAAAAGCACTTTTAAATTTCATTCATTGTAAGTATCATAGTTTGTACTAAATGGCATTGTTTTAAATTTCAAAGAATTTGTATACTTTTAAATAGGACCTCTCATGAATACTTTTTTTAGCAATGACGGATATAAATTGTTTTTAGCGGGAAGAGATATATGTTGACTTTAGCAGGAAGTAAAATATATTGTATGTAGCAACTGTTATAGTACGTAAACTCATTTTATGTAAAAAAACAGTACTATAATAAGAACACACATGCTGCTAGTAAATAATTACATTTTACAAGAACAGATCAATTTTGTCTTCAGCGGGTGCCGATGTATATTATATTTTTCGACTATTGAAGTACGCAAAAATATTTCCTTTTTGTGGACCATATTTGCTATATATCCCGTAATAAGAATGTTATAAAGTTAATTGAAAGATAAGAAAAAAATATATATTCAATAAAAGTAGTTTTTCATGAAGTCATATTATATACTAAATGACATGATTTGTAATTTAAAAGTTTCAAGTGATATGGTTTTGAATGGGACATGTCATGAATGCTTATTTTGTTTTGCAATGACGAATATACATACAGATATTATCTTTAGCGGGAAGAGATATATGTTGTCTTTAGTGGGATGTAATATATGTTGTATGTAGCGACTGTTATAGTACGCAGATCCATTTTATATCAATAAACAGTATTATACTGAGACCATTGATTTTGGAAGTAAATAGTTAAATGTTACAAGAACAGATTAATGTTGCCTATAGCGAGCATTTATTTATATCTTATTTTTTTGACATTGTTTTTCTTTTTTTGTGTGTGTGTGTTTGTACTGTATTTTATGTACGTTCTAAAAAATGCTTTAAAATAATTGAAAAATAAGAAAAAGATTAAATATATTCAATAAAAGTAGTTTTCCGTGCAGTATCAAAGTTATTTTTTGTACTAAATGCCATACCATCAATACTGTAACCAATGTTCTGTACACCATACCATCAATACTGTAACCTATGTACTCTACACCATACCATCAATACTGTAACCAATGTTCTGTACACCATACCATCAATACTGTAAACTATGCACTCTACACCATACCATCTATACTGTCACCAATGTACTCTACACCATACCATCTATTGATACAAATATATACTCTACACCATACTGTCAATACTGTAACCTATGTACTGTACACCATACTACCAATACTTAACCAAAGTACTCAACATCATACTACCAATACTTAACCAAAGTACTCTACACCATACCATTAATACTGTTACCTATGTACTCTACACCATACCATTAATACTGTAACCTATGTACTCTACACCATACCATTAATACTGTAACCTATGTACTCTATACCATACCATCAATACTGTAACCTATGTACTCTACACCATACCGTCAATACTGTAAACTATGCACTCTACACCCTACCATCTATAATGTAACCAATGTACTCTACACTATGCACTCTAAACCATACCATCTATACTGATACAAATCTATACTCTACACCATACCGTCAATACTGTAACCAAAGTACTCAACATCATACTACCAATACTTAACCAATGTACTCTACACCTCACCATCAATACTGAAACCAATGCACTCTACACCATATCGACTTTACTGCATAATGTACTCTACACCATACCATCAATACTGTAACCAATGCTCTGTTCACCATACCATCAATACTGTAATCTATGTACTCTACACCATACCATTAATACTGTAACCTATGCACTCTACACCATACCATTTTTATTGTTACAAATCTATACTGTACACCATACCATAAATACTGTAACCAATGTTTTCAACACCATACCATCAATACTGCAACCTATGAACTCTACACCATACCATCAATACTGTAAACTATGCACTCTACACCATACCATCTATACTGTCTCCAATGTAGTCTACACCATACCATCTATACTGATACAAATCTATACTCTACACCATACTGTCAATACTGTAACCTATGTACTGTACACCATACTACCAATACTTAACCAAAGTACTCTACACCATACCATTAATACTGTAACCTATGTACTCTACACCATACAATCAATACTGTAACCTATGTACTCTACACCATAGCATAAATACTGTAACCTATGTACTCTACACCATACAATCAATACTGTAACCTATGTACTCTACACCATAGCATAAATACTGTAACCTATGTACTCTACACCATACAGTCAATACTGTAAACTATGCACTCTACACCCTACCATCTATAATGTAACCAATGTACTCTACACTATGCACTCTAAACCATACCATCAATACTGATACAAATCTTTACTCTACACCATACCGTCAATACTGTAACCAAAGTACTCAACATCATACTACCAATACTTAACCAAAGTACTCTACACCATACCATTAATACTGTAACCTATGTACTCTACACCATACCATTAATACTGTAACCTATGTACTCTACACCATACCATTAATACTGTAACCTATGTACTCTACACCATACCATTAATACTGTAACCTATGTACTCTACACCATACCGTCAATACTGTAAACTATGCACTCTACACCTTACCATCTATAATGTAACCAATGTACTCTACACTATGCACTTTAAACCATACCATCTATACTGATACAAATCTATACTCTACACCATACCGTCAATACTGTAACCAAAGTACTCAACATCATACTACCAATACTTAACCAATGTTGTCTACACCTCACCATCAATACTGAAACCAATGCACTCTACACCATATCGACTTTACTGCATAATGTACTCTACACCATACCATCAATACTGTAACCAATGCTCTGTTCACCATACCATCAATACTGTAATCTCTGTACTCTACACCATACCATTAATACTGTAACCTATGCACTCTACACCATACCATTTTTATTGTTACAAATCTATACTGTACACCATACCATCAATACTGTAACCAATGTACTCTGCACCATACCATCAATACTGTAACCAATGTACTCTGCACCATACCATAAATACTGTAACCAATGTACTCTACACCATATTATCTATACTGCACACAATTTTTTCTACACCATACCAACAATACTATAACCTATGTACTTTACACCATGCCATCAATACTTGTAAACTATGTACACTACACCATACCATCTATACTGTAACCATTGTTCTTTACACCATACCATCTATACTATAAACTATGTACTCTAAATCCATACTATAGATACTGATACAAATCAAAACTCTACACTTTATCGTCAATATTGTAATCTATGTACTCTACACCATACTACCAATACTTAACCAATGTACTCTACATCATACCATCTATACTGTAACCAGCTACTCTACAAAATACCATCTATACTGTCAAAAGATTTATACTGTAAACCATACCATCAATACTATAACCTATGTACTCTACACCATACCATCTATACTGTAACCAATGTACTCTAAGCCATACCATCAATACTTTTAACTATCTACTCTAAACTATATGATCAAAACTGATACAAATCTATACTTTACACCATACAGTGTATACTGTAACCTATGTTCTCTACACCATACCATCTATACTGTGACCAATGTACTCTTCAATATGCCATCAATACTGTAACCTATGTACTCTACACCATACAATCTATACTGCACACAATGTACTCTAAACTATGCCATCAATACTGTAAATTATATACTCTACACCATACCATCTATACTGTGCATCAAACCAACTATACTGTAATGTACATTGTACTCCGAACCATGCCACTTATACTGTTCATGATGTACTCTACACCATAAATTCTACTGTTATTGGTGTGGTACACTATGTTCTTTACTCTACATGATGTACTCATACCAACTACCCTGCAGTTTTCTGAAAATCATACGATCTCCCTGTACATAGTATTCTGTACATCACACTACTGACCCTACAGACAGGAAACTCTTCATCATACCATCTACCCTGTACATGGTGTCATTTTCATCATACCACCTATCCCATACATGGTGTACTCTATAGCATCCATCTACCATGTACAGAGTGCACTCTACACCATACTATCTCTATTGTACACTGCAATTTTAACCATCGATATTGTGCAGTGTTCTCTACACCAAAACTTCTCTACTGTACAGTGTATTCTATACCATAAAGTCTGTACTGTACATGATGAACTCTACACCATACCATCTATACTCCACACAACATACTCTACATCTTCAAGTACAGTCACATAACAGAAGTACTTTCATGTCAAATATGCAATTGTCATTTACCATCTTCAAGTAAAGAGACTTTAGTTAATACAAGAAGTTGATTTCCTAATTTTACATCTGCCACCTACTATCCACAATGATAGTAACACAGTGATAACTTTTGCAATCATAGTGATAAAAGTTCTTTGAAGTGTCATAATGTGAAACTGTTGCCATTCAACTAGAAGTAGTGACATTCAGTGAAGTAGTTTGATGTCATAGTGTGCATCTGTTTTGGATGCACATATATACATGTACTCAAACCTTGCTATGACATAAGTTCACATGTTCTTATGTCAGAAGACCTAAAATGCTAAGAAGTTATAGAAAAATTTAATTTATTTACAAAAACATTTTATGCATGTTAAACATCATTCTTCCAAATTCCAAGTTCTGAATCCATTTTTCATATTGCACACTTTGTCATGTAACACTATCTTATAACAGGGTTATTAAAACCGATATTGTGAAATATTGTCCCAAGTTGACTTGACATTTGCATTATCAGTTCAATAACCCTATAATATAAGCTTATAACTTAAATTCAAATAAAACAAGACCCATACGGGATCCAAACCTGCGTCGCCAAGGAATTATTACCACAGGTACTTATTTCTGATATTAAGAAACGAATATCTTTAGTAGTTTATAATGTAAGAAATAAGTGTCTACTATTATTTCAACCAAGAATAGCCAGAAATATTTATACTACAGCCTGAAACACGTATCAAATATTGCTGTTTTATAAAATGTTCTCCCAAGTGCAGGTATATTCACTGACCATGTATAAACCATATTAGGTCACCAACACACCATCTAATGATTATATCCTTCCAAATTGGTGTTGAAATTTAAGTTTTGAATCATAAAACTAAACTTTTACATTTGCATCAAGCATTTCGGGGTTGCCATTTTGTTTTGAAAATATATTGAAAGTAGGGAAGAACATAGTAGTTACATGAACATTGCATAAAAACAGTCTAAATAGCATTATTGGGTTGGATGAGTTTTACAACTTTGTTATATTAGCAGAAAGGTAATTTGCGTAATGCCTTGATAAAACATTCATATGTAAAAAAGTGATCAATTTGATTAATTCTTCCAAATTGCAATAATTATGTGAATATACAAAGAATATATATTGTGGGAATTACAAAAATCAAGTCTTGTGTAAATTTCTCAATTTATAAAATGACAATAGGCAAATTAAAAGATTTGATGCCATGAAATTACTTTGTCAATCAAAAGTAATTACCTTTTTAATCAATGTTTCAAAATGCGTTATTCTTTACATATTGCCTTTTTTTCCTCAACAATAATGTTGTATCATATTCTTGAATGTGTTGTTGCTAAGTCAACAATAATGTTGTATCATATTCTTGATTGTGTTGTAAGTACATGTTTTTAAAATAACAAACTACTATTTTTTAACTTCAATACTTTGACAAAATGAGTTTAACTACTCGTTTATTCCTTATGTGAGTATTTTGAAAGCACACACAGCTGCATTATCAAATTTTAACGTATGTGTCTTCTGGATTACACAATCTATGCACCATCTGTATGTGTTTTAATGAAAAATGACAAAGTTCAACAGCAATAAATTTACTAAAAAATCATCAAATTTCACAAAAATAGGAGATGCACATCACTGAGATATGCAAAACAAATGGGTGAAATTTTATTTAATTTGGATAGAGTTCATAAGGAGCTATGGATTACACAAGCCATGCACAGTTGAGGTGTGATGGACGGACTGAATGAATGACATACTGAGTCAACCCATTACTAGAGGTTGTTTAAATTATCTTAATAATTTAAAATCCAAACAGTTGGTGTGGAAATTAAAGCTGATTTTAGAATGAAGTAATCCAGGCCAAAAACTGTTACTTAAATCATCAAGCAATTTACCATATACATCTAATCTATTTCTTTAAGGCAATCTAAAAGAATTGATTAATGTATGGTAGATGCATGATGTTTAATGGGCAAAATGTAGTTACCACTGCCATAGCTTAGGCAGATATAACCAGATTAGTTAAATAGTATAGACTGCTAATACTTAAATGAAATAGACAGCTAATGATACCACAATTATTACACATTGATCATTGAATGATAGAATAATCTACTTTCCTATCCAGTAAACAGAGTTTTAAATGAATGAAAAAAATAAACTGAGTAAAATACAGACAGTGTAATTTATATAAATACAATAATACAAATATATACAATAATAAATCTGTACAGCAATCAATGTTCAAATGAATTCATAATTGACATATACACAAATTGCATGGAAACAATTCAAAATAATTCTGCCCTGAAAACAAAATGTATAGAAAGTGGTAATATTTGATCACCAACATTAATTGAATAAAATGGTGTAAATGTATGAAAAAATATGGACCTAATAAAAGGGACCTTTGTAAATCAAATAAATATATGGTTAAAAACATGTTAACAACATCAATAACAAAACAACAACAATATCACTCTCATATGTCCCAGAAGGTTCAGAACCAAGCCCAAGTTTCACAATTATTCCTTAACTAACATTTTCCATAATTTAAAATTGGCAAGTGAAAGAATCCGGGTTAAAAAATGCAACATAATTTGAAAAAAAAATTAATTTGAAATTTTAATATGTGAACAATTCTATGAAGAAAAAAACATTAACCAAGAAGCCCATGAGCCTAAGCAGTCATTTGAGGGTTTTCCCCATATCTCCTGCAGAATTTTCAATAGTCAATTACAATAATGACTGGACTGTCAAATTTTTTCCCCAAATTTTGGTCCTATTGCCAAATAATTGCAGATTAAATATCACTTGTTCTAAAAATGTACATTTAAAATGTAAAAGGTCTACATTATACTTATAAATAACTAAAGAAAACTGGTAAACATAGTCCTTTCTCAATGAATATTCATGAGTTCCGTCCGTAGATCGAAAACGAGGCTAAGGTCGGAAAACCCCAGAAGCGCAAATTCAACGTCAACATCAATATGGACGTCAGCAAAGGACATGATAAACACTGCTGTGTCGTACAGTGCGTATCTAACGGGCGGCAAAATCCGAATCTGTCTTTTCATAGATTTCCACCACCGGGACCAAAAAGGAATATGTGGATATGGGCGATACGTAGAGACTTAGGACCGCTGTTTAACGTAAGTATGTATACACGTCATGTATGCCATAAGTTCTCATAACCATAGACTGGTATAACTTATCACTATAACTGGTTTTGTTCTTCTGAGTATATGAATGTGTGACCGATTCTCAACGTTAAAAATTGTATTATTTATATATTTGTTGTTATTTTTATATAGATAATAAATGTGTAATTTGTTAATTATTTGTACTAAGTACTATCTACTCGTGAGCCCAATACAGGCTTAGATGAACATTTTTATTACTGTACATTAGATAAGTGATGAGACTGTGGTGTGTTCAAAACACTTTAGAAGCGAAGATTTTAAATGGACACCAGTAAGAAAAACTTTGAAACCAGAGGCTGTACCATCTATTTTTAACTGGTCAAAGGTTACTGAGCCAAGGAGGAAGATTATAAAACATGAGATACCCCAGAAGAAGTGCAAAACTGAAGTGTCATTGAGGTTGGAGACAACTGTAAATGTTTCAAAGGGTTTGGATGAAACCCAGCAGCTGCATTTGAATGTTGGGTAATAATATGATATAAACAGTTATCTGATTGTCTAAATGTTATTTTTAATTTGTGTTATTTATTTTCAATATTGTTTTTTTAAATGTTATTGTTACATATTTTATTTTTAATCATTTTTATTTTTTTCTCTTTGATAGTTTATTTCTGTATGACTGCAATACATGGAATCATTCTCAAAATATTTATGCAGTTGTAAATCTATAAATAATTAAATTAGTTTTCAATTGTGTATGAATATTTTGAATGATTTAAATTACACATAAATAACATACATGTATGTGCCATAGAATCTTTAGCATTAGCAGAATGATTGCTGTTGCACAGAGGAACTGATACTGGAATATGGTAACTCAATAATCATATCATAAACTAAATATATAGAACAGTCTATCATAGTGATATATAACGGTTTGATTTGTAAATGCCTAGACAATAGTTTCATGAATATTTCCATTGTTTTATATGCATATTTGACACTGAATATATTTAAAGTTTATTATAAAAACATATAAATAAATGAAAATATTTTTTAGATCATAATTTTAATATCATACATATTTAGCATTGTTAGATTTATTTTCTGTACTGTTAATTTCTGTATACATTATAATCTTAATCAGTTTCACAAGTGGTTCACTGGCCTTTATTATAATTATATGGTTTCGTCAACAGATTTGATTACATTAGCATCATTCTGATAGAGATCCAAGATTTTTAGCATTATTCATGATGTTTGTATATATGATTAAATTTTTCAGTAGTACTAGTACTGATGAAGCTGCATGTGCAAATATTAAAGACCTGGAAGATCAGTTAAAGAAGAAGAATGAAGAAGTAAAACAGCTACAGGAAAGATTAGAGATTGAAAGATTTGGTGTTTCTTGGTTTTCTTATGATAATTCTAAGATTCAATTTTATACAGGTTTTATTTCATTATCCATGTTTTATGCTTTTTTTAATTATATTAAACCAGCAGCCAGTTCCATGACTAGCTATTATTACAAGTCCTCTTCTAATGTAAACCAAGCTACAAGTACTTTTCTTGGTAGACAAAGGACCATGGTTTTAGTTGATGAGTTTTTCATGTTTTTATGTAGACTGAAATGTGGTTTAATGGAACAGGATTTGGCAGACAGGTTTAACTGCCATTTATCAACTGTAAGTCGTAAAATAATTACATGGTCAAATTTTTTGTATTTTGTTTTGGGCAGTTTTAATATATGGCCTAGCAAACAACAAATACTTGCCAAGATGCCCACTGCATTTAAAGAGTTATATCCCTCTACCAGAGTCATCATAGACTGTGCAGAGATTCAAACTGAGAAACCGTCTTCACTTACTCTTAGTTCCAAATGTTACTCTTCATATAAGAGTTCTCATACCTGGAAAGGACTTGTTGGAATAGCTCCACATGGAGCTCTCATATTAAACTAAATCTGGCACATTTCTGTTGGTCCAAAACCACAGAATATTCATTTTCCATAACATTTTTTACTGGAAGAGGTGGAAAGTCCTCTGCATCCAAAATGTTTAAAACAAAATGAGTAGATAGCTTCTGTTGAATGCCTATTGGAGAGCCAGTAGGATATCTGCCAAATTTTGTCTGTACCATATTGTCAGTACTTGCAGGTGATGTCACTGACAAAAAAAGACAATCACCATCAACCTCTCCAATTGCCTTGCACAAATCTGACACATCACCTAATCCTGATCTGATTGGATTATACATTGTTGAGCGTAAACCACTGGGCTGTCTGTAAGGATTATTTTGATTGTATCCACATACTATGGTGTCATCAGCACTGCTTCCAGCTATTTTATCTCCACGTGGAATATGCCATGTCTGTGGTAGTGATGTTTTTACAATATCTGCTGGTACAGCTTTCATTTGGCTGGTTTTCATGTGGGCCAAACAGTATAGTAATCCTGTAACATGACCACAAGTTCCAAGTTTGCCAATAGTGCAAGAGCATAAACCACTCTCTATGATAACATTACCTGTTCAAATAAGAAAATATGGGGGGAAAATGAAATGTGCAATTTTGAAGATTATTTAATATTACTTTTATGGACATAAAATGAAATAATCTTAATTTAACCTATCTAGGTACTAACTATAAGATCAAAATGTGTGGTTTAATGACTGCAAGGACTGTAGACTGTAGATCAAGCTCAACCCAATCTGTGTGTATCTACTAGTACTTAACCATGTAATACTTCATGTCGCTGAATCTGGGGTAAGGCCTAAGAAATGTTTCCCTAACCTGACCTATCTTAAGGTTTTCATGACAATATGTTGACAAGCACTTTTAAAGTTGGCATCCTTGCCTTGCCCTATATGGGTAATGTAAAAAATTGCCTACCTACTGAACCTAAATAATCTAACAGCATTATTGGAAACACATTTTTGGTCTAAGAACTTGCCTGTTGAACTTTTATAGGCTTGAGACAGACCTCATCTTCAAATTCACTAGATATAAGTAAAATTTTTTTAGGAAACTCTGTTTCATTTAAGGGTCCATTTTATATAAGTATTTTTCAAATTCAAAAACTAACAGTATAAACAGCAGACAGTCACATATAATAGTAAAGAATAATTCTGCAGAAATTGTTCAGTAGGCATTTTATATGTCTGGTTATGTAGAAATTGTTCATACTAAATTACAATGCACTTGATGATAATAACAATCATTGTTTATTCAGTATACCATAGTACAATGTGGTAATGTATATAAAAAAGGGTGCAATTTGTATGAATCTGCTTCCAAGTGAGTCGGGAGTTGTTGTTTGTACACTTGGTCATTTCAAGAATGTTAATAGTTTTACCTCAACATCATGCGGACTTTCGTTCTTTTTCTGTGATCTGTAACACTTTGCTCGAATCATGCAGCCCTTTTCCAGTTTATGAACTGTTGAGAATTATAATATTTTTATATACGTATTTTAATTATTAAATACCAGTTTCAATGAAATACTCCCCCCCCCCCCAAAAAAAAAAAAATTAATTAATTGATTTAAAAAATACCTGCATGTCTGTGATCCAAATATCAGACATCATGCTCTTGAGATTGAGACGGATGCTTTATCCCAGCTAACTCAACACAATAATATTAATGAAGGTATTATGTAGCATGATAATGATTGTCTACATCCAGACCAGGATTCGAACCTGAATCTCTCAAAAGCAAACTATTGAGCGCTTTTCCTTAAGCTATCTGGATTTATAGACATTTCATTATGTGTTTGCGAACCATATGCCTGTTCAAGAATTATTCAACAGAAAAGATATGTGTACATGGTGTAATGTAGCTACTGTAATTGTTCATGGGTAAACTGTGTGTGCACCTGTTTACATGTGTAATATTTATGTATATATATTAACATAGGGTGTGTGTGTGTTATTGATAATAAATATAAGGATTTTCATCACAGGCACTTGTTTACGTGTGTGTGTGTGTGTGTGTGTGTGTGTGTGTGTGTGAGTTCAATTTATAATTAATTTAATCATCATACAAAATTCTGATAAAAAATGGGCCGTCTAAAGAATGTGTGCAGTGATCTTGTAACTTACCTGTGATGCCCGTTACATATTTCTTGCTGAAAAATTTGTATCCTTTATGTAACTCCTTTGTCCCCAAACTCTTACTGTTTCCTTTGATAAAGGACTCGACAAATCCGAACGTAATGCTCGGTACAAGTGACAAATCTCTTGTGTCGACTACTTACAGGTATATTACTGAAAAACAATGACTGGTTATAAACAGGTACATTACTGTAAAACAATGACTGGTTACATACATGTACATTACTGTAAAACAATGACTGGTTACATACAGGTAAATTACTAAAAAACAATGACTGGTTACATACAGGTACATTACTGAAAAGAATGACTGGTTACATACAGATAGATTACTGCAAAACAGTGACTAGTTACATACAGGTACATTACTGTAAAACAATGACTGGTTACTTACAGGTACATTTCTGAAAAACAATGACTGGTTACATACAGGTACATTACTGAAAAACAATGACTGGTTACATACAGGTACATTACTGGAAAACAATGACTGGTGACAAACAGATACATTACTGTAAAACAATGACTGGTTAATTACAGGTATATTATTGAAAAACAATCACTGGTTACATACAGGTACATTACTGTAAAACAGTGACTGGTTACATACAGGTACATTACTGAAATACAGTGACTGGTGACATACAGATACATTACTGTAAAACAATGACTGGTTACATACAGGTACATTACTGTAAGACAATGACTGGTTACATACAGGTACATTACTGTAAAAAATGACTGGTTACATACAGGTACATTACTAAAAAACAATGACTGATTACATACAGGTACATTACTGTAAAACAATGACTGGTTACAGACAGATACATTACTGCAAAACAATGACTGGTTACCTACAGATACATTACTGAAAAAACAGTGACTGGTGACATACAGATACATTACTGAAAAACAATGACTGGTTACATACAGGTACATTGCTGTAAAACAATGACTGGTTACATACAGGTACATTACTGTAAAAAATGACTGGTTACATACAGGTACATTACTAAAAAACAATGACTGATTACATACAGGTACATTACTGTAAAACAATGACTGGTTACAGACAGATACATTACTGCAAAACAATGACTGGTTACCTACAGATACATTACTGAAAAACAGTGACTGGTGACATACAGATACATTACTGAAAAACAATGACTGGTTACATACAGGTACATTGCTGTAAAACAATGACTGGTTACATACAGGTACATTACTGAAAAACAATGACTGGTTACATACAGGTTTATTACTGAAAAAAAAATGACTGGTTACATACAGATACATTACTGAAAAACAGTGACTGGTTACTTACAGATACATTACTGAAAAAACAATGACTGGTTACATACATGTACATTACTGTAAAACAATGGCTGGTTATAAACAGGTACATTACTGTAAAACAATGACTGGTTAAGTACATGTACATTACTGTAAAACAATGACTGATTACATACATGTACATTACTGTAAAACAATGACTGGTTACAGACAGATACATTACTAAAAAACAATGACTGGTTACATAGGGGTACATTACTAAAAACAATGACTGGTTACATACAGGTACATTGCTGTAAAACAATGACTGGTTACATACAGGTACATTGCTGTAAAACAATGACTGGTTACATACAGGTACATTGCTGTAAAACAATGACTGGTTACATAAAGGTACATTACTAAAAAACAATGACTAGTTACTTACAGGTACATTACTGTAAACAATGGACTGGTTACATACAGGTACATTACTAAAAAACAATGACTGGTTACATACAGGTACATTGCTGTAAAACAATGACTGGTTACATACAGGTACATTACTGAAAAACAATGACTGGTTACATACAGGTTTATTACTGAAAAAAATGACTGGTTATATACAGATACATTACTGCAAAACAGTGACTGGTTATAAACAGGTACATTACTGAAAAACAATGACTGGTTACATACAGGTTCATAACTAAAAAACAATGATTGGTTACTTACAGGTACATTACTGTAAAACAATGACTGTTTACTTACAGGTACCATCACTGAAAAACAATGACTGGTTACATACAGATACATTACTGCAAAACAGTGACTGGTTATAAACAGGTACATTACTGAAAAACAATGACTGGTTACATACAGGTTCATTACTAAAAAACAATGATTGGTTACTTACAGGTACATTACTGTAAAACAATGACTGTTTACTTACAGGTACATCACTGAAAAACAATGACTGGTTACATACAGGTACATTGCTGTAAAAACAATGACTGGTTACATACAGGTACATTGCTGTAAAACAATGACTGGTTACATACAGGTACATTACTAAAACACAATGACTGGTTACTTACAGGTACATTACTGTAAAACAATGACTGGTTACTTACAGGTACATTACTAAAAAACAGTCACTGGTTACATACAGGTACATTACTGTAAAACAATGACTGGTTACTTACAGGTACATTACTGAAAAACAATGACTGGTTATAAACAGGTACATTACTGTAAAACAATGACTGGTTACTTACAGGTACATTTCTGAAAAACAATGACTGGTTATATACAGGTACATTGCTGTAAAACAATGACTGGTTGCATACAGGTACATTACTGAAAAACAATGACTGGTACATACATGTACATTACTGTAAAACAATGACTGGTTACATACAGGTACATTACAGAAAACAATGACTGGTTACATACAGGTTTATTACTGAAAAAAAAAGGACTGGTTACATACAGATACATTACTGTAAACAATGACTGGTTTCTTACAGGTACATTACTGAAAAACAGTGACTGGTTATAAACAGGTACATTACTGTAAAACAATGACTGGTTATAAACAGGTACATTACTGTAAAACAATGACTGGTTACTTACAGGTACATTACTGTAAAACAATGACTGGTTACATACAGGTACATTACTGAAAACAATGACTGGTTACTTACAGGTACATTACTGTAAAACAATGACTGGTTACATACAGGTACATTACTGTAAAACAATGACTGGTTACTGACAGGTATATTACTGAAAAACAATGACTGGTTACTTACAGGTACATTACTGTAAAACAATGACTGGTTCCATACAGGTACATTACTGTAAAACAATGACTGGTTACTTACAGGTACATTTCTGAAAAACAATGACTGGTTACATACAGGTACATTACTGAAAAACAATGACTGGTTACATACAGGTACATTACTGAAAAACAATGACTGGTGACAAACAGATACATTACTGTAAAACAATGACTGGTTAATTACAGGTATATTATTGAAAAACAATCACTGGTTACATACAGGTACATTACTGTAAAACAGTGACTGGTTACATACAGGTACATTACTGAAATACAGTGACTGGTGACATACAGATACATTACTGTAAAACTATGACTGGTTACATACAGGTTCATTACTGTAAGACAATGACTGGTTACATACAGGTACATTACTGTAAAAAATGACTGGTTACATACAGGTACATTACTAAAAACAATGACTGACTACATACAGGTACATTACTGTAAACAATGATGGTTACCTACAGAATACATTACTGAAAAACATGACTGGTGACATACAGATACATTACTGAAAAACAATGACTGGTTACATACAGGTACATTGCTGTAAAACAATGACTGGTACATACAGGTACATTACTGAAAAACAATGAATGGTTTACATACAGGTTTATAACTGAAAAAAAAATGACTGGTTACATACAGATACATTACTGAAAAACAGTGACTGGTTATCTTACAGATACATTACTGAAAAACAATGACTGGTTACATACATGTACATTACTGTAAAACAATGGCTGGTTATAAACAGGTACATTACTGTAAAACAATGACTGGTTAAGTACATGTACATTACTGTAAAACAATGACTGATTACATACATGTACATTACTGTAAAACAATGACTGGTTACAGACAGATACATTACTAAAAAACAATGACTGGTTACATAGGGGTACATTACTAAAAACAATGACTGGTTACATACAGGTACTTATGTAAA
>JARBDR010000550.1:0-52645 GCA_029721355.1 Tegillarca granosa
GAGAGAGAGAGAGAAGAGAGAGAGAGAGAGAGAGAGAGAGAGAGAGAGAGAGAAGTAAATGTCGACGTATGTATGGAGCTGGACATTTAAAGGGTCAAAAATTCGGCTTTTTCCTTCTGTCGCTTACTTCATTTTGGCAGATTATCAGTAATTTGAAATTATCTATATATAACAGCGTATAGGCTGTTCATAATATACTGGTGTTATCAACAACCATCACACATACTATTATATAATCTGTTACGTCCATTTGAAATACCGCGCGACAAGGCGTGACTACTGTATATAATCTCAGTAATTATCCATTGTTGTAAGGTCCGTGCGCGACACCTTGACAGGACATTCACAGACTAGGAAGAGGCCACACCATGTAAATAGGGACCATATATAAAGACGGCTTTTGCCAAATGTAACTCATATACAGAGGATAATACAGTATCAATATCTCTGTGTTATAGACTCGCCCCTGTCTATAAATTAATCCCGTCGAAGCACCACGGACTGACCCTTAGTGTAGACTCGCCAGTGTTTGTAAACAATATCCATAGACCGTGGTAACGACCATTACTAATCAATAAAATGCTAAAATGCTTTTGCCATGTATTCTGCCAAAATACAGCATGCGACTTAAACCTGATCATATTTATAATAAATTTCATCTTTTTTTAGATGTAAATACATATTTATAATCAGTGTTGGGGTTGTAAAGCATATACATATCATGCGTATTTACAATATTAAATGGTTAGTAAGGATCGCTTATGATACTTTGGCACGTCGGTAGCGATACAGAGTTTATTAAATATATATATATATATATATATATATATATATATATATATATATATATATATATATATATATATATATATTTCACAACTTCCACATGTTAAATACTTTCATTTTTCGCTTTACCTGCTTTGACCTACCCACGCATCACAAGCGGTTCTTAATGACCTATACTATATGATCGCCTGCAAAATAATAATTTTCAAAGCTTGTCCAATGCCCGGTTACTGTGTAAATAAAGATATAATTATATAGCTCAAAGTTTATTAATAGCTTCCCTGCCTACTTCAACTATATGCTTAAACCTTAAAGGACCAAGTTTTTCACCAGAAACTCTTGAAACGACAACAAGTTTATTTGTAACATTGTTTTCCTGTAAGTATTTAAGAAGTGTTGAACCAGCTCCAAATTCCCCGTCGTCATCGAAACCATCGTGAATACGTCCATCTTTGTCAGTAAACCGATATACCGTGATATTATGATCAGCACGTATTATTAACTGATCGCGTAGAATTTGCTTTAGAGCCTCGCGTGTTTCTTGGTATGTAGTTGTTGTTACAGCTCGCCCAGTAAACTCATTTCCCCTGACACATAATGGGTTGCTTTCACTTATGTGTTCAAATTTCATGCCGCTGTTTTCCGGATCTAAAATTTCTGAGGCTTTTGGAATTGTTACTTTCTTCTTATAAACGTTGCCGTTGTTTGTGAAAATTAGTTTGTCACCCCTAATCTTTGTTTTGACATTTTCTTTTTCATACTGTTTTTGAAGGGCATACATATTTTTGCGTCTTTCTCGAATTTCATCAGGGAACTGTGGGGATATTCTTACTGGATCAATTACTGACCTTTTTTCCTTTGCCGTATTCAGAACCAACTCCTTTTCATTATAATCATGGAACTTAGCTACTATAGACCTTGGGCGGGGGGATTTTCCGGTTTGTTTTTGCCCGAACCGATGAATTCTATCAATTCTAATGTTATCCTTTATTCCCAAATTTACTTTGACAAACTTTTCAAACTTTTCTTTTAAATTTTCATTTTCTTCTTCCTTCAATCCATTTATGATCAAGTTTTCTCTCATATTTCTGCCTATAATGTCTGTAATCTGTTTTTGTTGGGATTCGACTCTATTTTCTAACTTTTCAATGTAACCTTTCATTATACTCATTTCTTTTATGAGGAGTTTGTTTTGTTCTTGCAGAACATTTACAACACTACCAATGTGATCACTTTCGTCAATGACACACTGTAATCTATCTTCTACACCCCCAGCCCTATGTATATCATTTGCCAACTCATCTACTTTCTCATTTTGGGCATCGAATTTATTATTTATTTTGTTTACTGTTAGTTGAACATCTAATATTAGACGCATGAGACTATCGTTTGACGTTGCAGGGTTAAAACTAGCATTGTCAACTGTCTCTTGGACTTTGTCCAAGGACGCCATATTTTCTTTGTTGTTTACAGTTTTACTTGACTCACCGCTTTGTTCACGTTTCCTCTTTCTTTCGAACTCGTCCTTCTTATGATCCATATTCCATATTTTTTGTTACAGTTTTTAACACAAGTAAGATTTCTTTTTATAACATTTTGCAGTTTTTAAGTCCTATTTTGTCGAATTTTTTACCCTCGAAGGGCAGAGCTAGACAAAAGCGTCCATTGACCAGCTCGTCACGTAAACAAATCTATAAAATTTTATGCAAATGCAACACTATTCCCACAGCGCAGTGTAAGTGGAAAGAATTGGGATATGATTTTCCAGAAGAACAATGGAAAAAGAACTATATGTTATCCTTTAAATGCTGTCAAGAAACTGCTGTACAATGGTTACAATATAGAATCTTACACAGAATTCTGGCTACTAATTCATTCCTGTATAAAATTAAATTTGTTAAATCAAACTTGTGCACATTCTGCAATACCCACGATGAAACCATTGAACACTTATTTTTCCAATGTAGTTACGTAAACAAAATATGGGACAGCTTGCAAAAAATGTTTGAAATTAAATTTAGAAAAACATTCCGGTTGGATAAGCAAACAATCATTTTTGGTACAGATTTCGCTGGTAAGGAAAATAAAGCACTGAACTGGTTAATATTAAATACTAAAGGTTTTATCTACAGCAAAAGATTACAAAAACAAAAGCCAAATTTAAATTCACTAAGACACTATATTGAAACCAAATTGGCAGCTGAAAAATATTTGTTATTTAAAAACTGTAACTTCAATGAATACTATGAATATTGGCACATATTGGTAAATATTTTTGAGTACGAAACATTATAATGTTATAATCCTAAATTTTTGTTTACACATTTTACGCATGACATGATTTTCTTTTGATAACGTAGCGTAGCAAAAGAACACTCTTTCAAATATATTTAGTTATAATAAATTATCAAAAAAATAAAAGGAAAGATAACTTACGGTACAAGAAAAAAATAAAATCCATATCTTTATATATATAACATATATGTCAACAAACAATATTTTTATATATCCACAGTATCATAAACCGCATGTATTGACCTCTTTAAAGTGATTCACGGGGTATCCATGCGTGTTTATGAGCGTTGGACATTGATCTAGTGCGTTAGCACTCGCAAGATCGGACGCCCACCTCTCTCTCTCTCGTTTTCTCTCTGTCGCTTTCTACAACACACACACACACACACACACACACACACACTTTTTTCGCACACACACACACACACACACACACACACACACACACACACACACTTTTCTTTTTCTATAGAATGTAGTTATTGTTACAGTACTGGCCTGTCGAAAGTTTAACACTGAGCTAACGAATTGATTTCGAATCGAAAACTAATCACCTACTCTCGTTAAATATATCGGCATATGTTGCAGTATAGATATCAGCAGCTTTTCGGTCACTAACTATTCATACATCGGCTTTTCGACAGCTGGTCATCAATTCTTTTTTGTTTCCTCAGTGTTGAACTTTAGACAGATATGTACTGTAAATATGTATAATGATTTATTAATTAATTACGTATTTACTATCTCATATACTTCTGTATTATAACAAATTTACTCACACATATTGTGTGAAGGATTGTGATTTCTATAGAATAAAAAAAAAAAAAAAAAAAAAAAAAAAAAAAAAAAAAAAAAAAAAAAAAAGATTAAACACCACGACACAATAAATATATACAAAACAACTATGACTTAATACATATAGCATCAAAAGGTCACGACCCAATATATTTAAAATCAAAACAACATGACACAATACATATACATTAAAAACACCATAACACAATACATGGAGATTAAAAACGTCACGACACAGTAATATAGAATTATTAAAATGACACAATACATAAAGAATCAAATCATCATGACACAACATATATAGAATAAAAAAAACCACCATGACACAATACATTAAAACGAACAATAAAAAACACCATGATACAACAAATACACACAAAACACATGCCTTAATAAATATAGAATCAAAAGGTCACGACCCAATGTAAATAAAATCCGAACAACATGACACAATCAAATTAATTCTTACGACACAATACATAGGAAATCAAAATACTATGAGAACAAATATAAAAACCAACAACACTATGACAAACAATATGTAGAATCAAAAGGTCACGGACCAAACAAATAAAATCAAAACAACTTGACACAATGAATTTAGAAACATCATGACACAATAAATTAAGGATTAAACACCATACCAAAAATAGAAAAATCATATCACGGCACAAAACACAAAGAATACAAACACTGTGACACAACATATATAAAATAAAAACACCATGACACAATAAATATAGAATCAAAACATTTTGACAATTAATATATTGAATCAAAACACCATGACACAATAAATATAAAACCATGACATAATAGATATAAAGTCTTTAGATCAAAACACAATAAATACAGACTAAAAGCACCAAGGCACAATACAAAGAGAATAAAAATATCAAGACACAAAAACTATAGAATCAAACTCCATGACACAATACATATAGAATCAAACATAATGAAAAATAACTATAGAATAAAACACCATGACACGGAAGACTTCCGGTCATTATGTAGGACAGACACCTGGCTTCGGAGCTCAAATTTTTTTTCTAAAAATCATATAAGGACTTGATACCAACAAATTCATGTGAGTCATTTAATATATATTTGAATAGTGAACTCAAATTTTGAAGAAGCAAACAAAAATAATTATTCTGGAGGTTTTTTGAGCCAGTTAAAATTTCTTTAGATCTTCCCGCCATATAGACCAACGCCCATTGTTTATATTATTGTCATATACCTGTTGTTTACATCTGGTCTGTGATATGAGTTCAACGGAGAACATGGAGGTTCAGAATACGGACTCTGATCTAAATAAGTGTGAAAAAATTTTTGAGGGCAAGGAAATGAGTAGCTGTTTTGCTATGATTTATATGAAGTTGGAAAATAGCATAGCTTCAGTGCAAACGCAGGTGAATCAATTAGATGAGAGAGTCACAAATCTTGAAACGTATAGGAATTTTACAGAGAGTGCGATAAGAACACTGCAGGAAGAAACTATTGTCAAGCTTGAAGAGAAAATTCAAGGTGAGAGAATAGAAAGGCTCAAGTTAGAGAAGCTGGGGCAGAAAGTGGAACTTGATAATAAGGGGCATCCCGGGGGTCCTAAAGGAAAATGCAAGGGTCACTGAAAGTACAGTCAGGAACTTTTTCAGAGACAAATTAAGCATCCCCGAAACAACTGCGAACACCTATTATTCTTCAGGCTGCCCATAGACTACCCAGTGGTGACGAATCCAAACGTAATATAATAGTACGTTTTAACAGCCTCTTTGACAGAGATGAAGTCCTTCAGAAAGCCATGAAACTAAGGCCTGGCACTGGTGTCAGCATCACTCCCGACCTTGCACCAGAAACGAGTAAGCTTAGATCTCAACTCCTTCCGGAAAGAGCACAGTTATCTCCAGAAGAAAGGAGGAAATCTAAACTAATTTATATTAAACAATACCCGTTTGTTAAACTTGTTACACGCAAATAAACAAACACTGAACATCGGACTTATAATTAAATATGTTTTTTCACTATAGGGTTATTTATTTACAGAACTGAAATAATTCACATATTCTGTAATCATATTATCTATAGACTTGTTGATACATAGACATTTACTTTAATTGTAATATTCTGTATACATTGTGTCTTACAGATGAGTGGTTTTTCTACTAGTGTTTGAGGCACGTGGATGTTCTAATATTTGACCTCGAATGTGACCTGGTTTCTCATTATCTTTCTTTAGATTTTGTATATTGATAAAAATGAAGATAAACATTTAATTTGAGTAACTTATCTAGCTTTCCCTTTCTTATATAATTCCACTGAATGCAATGTCAACTTACTACTATAAAATAATTATAATAATACAGATAATGACAAATCTTGTTATTCAATTGCATGTCGGGAATTATTCTAATAAGGAAGGTCAGATTATAATGATACTACAGTGTACATGGGCTGTTTGAGAAGGTCAACAAAAATGCTGATCGATAATGTTATGTAAGGTGGTTCGAGGTCAAATGACAAGCATAATTATTAACAGATGTGCTTATATTCACGCCATCACGTGTTTTGTTGGCCAAGCCATGTGTATTTTAGACTCGTGAATATTGCCTTTGGTTGTAAACTACCTTCCTGGTCACAATTTTTTATATGCAAATTAGGGAAGGTCAATACAATATTGGCGATCGATAATGACACCCGACTCACCTGGACAGAACTTGGTCTTGACGGTTTTTATTTACTTATTTATTTATTTTTTTATTTTTCTTTCTTCAGATTCATCTCCTAAAAGCGTAAATGTAAAAGGGAAAGATTGTATCATGTCCAATTTTTATCCATGCAACCTAATTGAAAGCGGCGTAAAATTCAAAAGTGCAGAACATATGTATCAATTCCGAAAAGCCTCCTTCTTTAATTATAACCAATTAGCCAAGGATATTTTATATGCAGAAACAGCAAAACAAGCAAAGTATTTATCAAAATTCTTACCTCTATCTAAATCCTCATATGAATGGTACAAACAGAAACTTGATTTAATGAAACACATATTAAATTTAAAATTTGAACAAGTCCCAGAATTCCGCAAGGCCCTATGCGATACATTGAATTACAAAATCGTGCACCCTCTACCACATGAGTTTTGGGGAACCGGAAGATGGGCAACAGGAGAGAATCACTTCGGAAAATTACTGATGTGTATCAGAGATGAAAAATTTAAGTAAAAACCATCAAGGACCAATTTCTGTCACCAACAAAGTATAAATATATATATGTATAGATTATTATCATAACTGTACTTATTTGTAAATGAATGTTACTACTTTGTTACCACAATTCTTTTTTTTATGCGTATGAATTGAATGTGCTATTTGTAATTGTATTAACGTAATATGGTTATTTATATAAATATATTTTTTTAACCTTATATTTTCTCAGATACTATTGTTGATGAGCGTTAGAAGCCTACCGCTTTTTTGGTTTTTTTTTTTTTTTTTTTTGTTTTTGTTTTTTCTCTTTTTTCAACTTACACCGGGGGTAAATGACGAGGTTTTCAAGGGGGGTTATTAGGATGACCAATATTACAGTTAAAAAAAAAACATCTTCCTTTCCTTACATTCACAGTAATAGTTTATTTTTACATCCTTTTTACAAAAATACTATTAATTCCTTATCATGATGCGTAATACAGGTCTAAAAATAGGTAGCTTAAATTGTAGAGGACTTTTTTTCCCATAAAATAAAGAGACGAGATTTTTTTAATAGATGCAGAACAAAATATGACATAACTTTTCTTATTGATACACATTCAACGAAAGATATAGAAAGTTATTGGAAAAATGAATGGGGAGGGTGTGTCAGGTTTTGCTCTCATACCAGTAACAGTCGCGGAGTTGCAATTTTGTTTAATAATTCATTTCAATTCAAAATAATTGATGTAATCAAAGATCCAAATGGAAACTTTCTAATTTTAAATGTAGAATTTCATAATAAGAGATTTACTCTTGCGGCAGTATATGGCCCTAACACAGATCAACCACAATTTTATCAACGAGTTATGGATAATATTAGTATTTTTAATAATACCGCAATAATTTTAGGTGGAGATTTAAATGTGGCACTTGATTACCAGGCAGACACCACTAATTATATCCATAAGAATAATCCAAAAGCTCAACAAAAAATACTCGAAACTATGAGCGAATTCGATCTTGTAGACATATGGAGAGAACTAAACCCTAATGTGAAAAGGTATACCTGGAGGGGTCCAAAAGAAAAATATCAAAAAATGGGTAGATTAGATTATTTTTTGATTTCCTTAGATGTTCAAGCTTTTTTGGTAAATGCTGATATAGACACTTGTTATAAGTCCGACCATTCACCTGTTACAATAGAACTTAAATTTTCAGAACATGAAAAAGGGAGGGGTATTTGGAAATTTAATAATGGTTTACTGTATGACCAAGAATATATAAATATTGCAAAAAAAATCAATTAAAGAAACATGTAATCAGTATTTGATTAACCCGGTTAATAATCTAACAGAATATTAATAAACGACCAACTACTATGGGAAATGATTAAATTAAATTTACGAGGAAAAACAATTTCATATTCATCATATAAAAAGAAAATTAATATTGAAAAGGAATTTAAATTAGAAAATAAGCTTAAAAATCTTTACGAAAATGAAGCCATATCATCTCGAGACGAAATAGAAAAAGTAGAACATGAATTAAAAACTTTAAGGGAAGATAAAATAAGAGGATTAATAATGAGATCGAAAGCAAAATGGTTAATAGAGGGGGGTAAAAGCAGTAAATATTTTTGCAATTTAGAAAAAAGACAATATCTGGAAAAAACAATACCAAAATTGATTCTTGATAATGGTACAGAATTGGATAGCCAGTCTGATATAATAAATGCCCAAAGAGATTTTTACAGAACCTTATATACATCCCAAAACCTTCAAGAGCAATGATAAAAATCACATATTCTTTGATAAAAATAATGCCTTTTTAAATCAACTTGATGAAACACAGTCAGTGGCACTTGAAGGGGAACTATCAGATCTCGAATGTACAAATGCTTTGAATTTTATGAAAAACGGAAAATCGCCAGGAATGGATGGATTTACAATCGAATTTTACAAATTTTTTTGGAATGATATTAGAGAATTTGTTGTCAAATCATTAAATTATGGGTATAATAATGGTAAATTCTCTATTACACAAAGGCAGGGGGTGATCACATGTATTCCTAAGGAGGGAAAGTCAAAATTTTACTTAAAAAATTGGAGGCCGATTTCCTTACTGAATGTAGATTATAAAATTGCATCGGCAGCAATTGCTAGCCGGATTAAAGCCAGTTCTTAATACAATAATAAGTGAATCACAAACAGGCTTTATAAAAGGGAGGTTTATTGGGGAGACAAGTAGGTTGGTATATGACATTTTAGAAAAAACAGAAACAGAAAATATTCCAGGTATTTTGCTTCTTCTTGATTTTGAAAAAGCCTTTGATTCCATAGAATGGTCTTTTATTGAAAATTCACTTAAATTCTTTGGTTTTGGGAACTCAATCATCAAGTGGTTTCTTGCTTTTTATTCAGATATAACAAGCTGTACTCAATACAACGGTCACTGTTTTAGTTTCTTCCAGATTCAACGGGGTGTCAGACAAGGTGATCCACTTTCCCCTTATCTTTTCATCATATCCGCTGAGTTATTAAGTGCAGCAATTAAACAAGACCCTAAAATAAAAGGCATCACAAGAAACGATTCTGAATATCTTATAGGACAGTATGCAGATGATACCAGCCTTATGCTGAACGATGACTCTGAATCTCTTAACTGTGCTATTAAAATAATTGAAGATTTTGGCGACTGTTCTGGTTTGAGAGCAAACTTTGAAAAAACCGAGGCTGTGTGGATTGGGGCCAGGAGGGGATGCATTGAGGAATTGCAAACTAAAAAGTGTTTAAAATGGAATCACAATGGATCTTTTAAACTTCTAGGGCTAAAATATAATTTACAAGCAGACTCGATATATATCGAGAATTACACTGAAAAGGTAACCTCTTTCAAAAACGTTCTCAAAAACTGGTCTTATAGAAATTTGTCCTTAATGGGAAAAGTAACAGTGGTGAAAACAATCGCATTACCAATATTGATTCAAACTTTCATGGCACTTCCAGATCCCCCTAAAAGAATAACAGATGAAATACAATCACACATTTTTTATTTCATCTGGAATGGCAAAGTAGATAAACTTAAACGAAATATTATGTATTACGACCTGGAACATGACGGACTTCGGGTGCCTCATATACAATCTTTTTATCGAGCACTTAAAATGAAATGGATAAAAAAACTAATTGACCCTCTGAATAACTCATCTTGGAAATGTCTTTTGTTAGATACGCTTGAAAAATTGGAGGAGATAAAATACTTTTCCTACAGGAAATTGGCATATCAAAATGTTGTGCAGGATTCAATTCTTTTTGGATAGATGTTTTTCAAAATTGGGCAAAATTAAACCAATCCCTCACTGCATCCCCGAATGACATTATTTCCCAACCTCTATGGTACAATCCCGAGATTAGAATTGATAAAAAAATGGTATTTTTCAAGAACATGGTCGATTGTGACATTTATTTTATTAATGATATTATTGACGAACATGGATTTTTCTTGAACTGCGGGGAGTGCAACGAAAAATACGGCTGTTCAATAAATCATGTGAGTTACGCGGGTCTAGTAAATGCTATACCAAAACACTGGAAAAATATCTTAAAAAATAATTTGTTTGATAAAGAAATTAAAAATGTTAATATACAATATTTAAAACGGAAAGACAAAGTTTCAAAAATATTTTACAACATGTTCTTAAAATCTGTTAAAAAGGACCCTATTAAAACGCAATATTTTTTTCATACACAACTTAACACTATAATCCACGAAAAAAACTTGAAACAGATATATAAATCGCCTTTTATTATTACCAGCGACTCAAAGTTGCAGTCTTTGCAGCTCAAAATCAATCATAATATAATTTTTACAAATGATCGATTATTTAAGTGTAAACTTTCAGAAACAGAACTGTGTACTTTTTGTTTTGAAACAAAAGAAACATTGATTCACTTATTTTATGAATGTAGTTACAGTCGATCGGTTTGGTTTGGTCTTTTAGATGACCTTTACAATATTTGTGGTTTATTTATTGACAAAAACATAACACATTTTATTCTTGGTTTGACAAATCATCCAAACCAATATATAATTAATATCTGTTTTCTGATCATCAAAAATCACATATACTTATGTAAATTCAGAAAGACCAGGCCAAACTATAAAACTGCTTTACAATCAATCAAAGATTACAGAAAATTAGAACTGTTCTCTCTATATATGTTAAGTCCCAAAATAGCAAACAACATAAGACAATCATGGAATATTATTAATTTACTTTTAGATAGAAATGGATGAATTTATAATTTGTATATTTTTCTCTGTTAAAGTGTGTATTTATATTAATGAAATGATTATGTTTAATATATAGAAGATGGAATAAAAACTATTAATACCAAAAAAAAAAAAAAAAAAAAAAAACCACCTTGACACATATAGAATCAAACACCATGACAAAATAACTAAAAATCAAACACCATGACAAAATACATAAAGAATCAAACACCATGACACAATACATATAGAATCAAACACCATTAAACAATACATAAAGGATCAAACACCACGACACAATACATATTGAATCAAACACCATGACACAATACATAAAGAATCAAACACCATGACACAATACATATAGAATCAATCACCATGACAAAATAACTATAGGATAAAACAACATCACACAATACATATAGAATCAAACACCATGACAAAAAACTATAAAATAAAACACCATGACACAATACATATAAAATCAAAAAACCATGACACAATACATATAGAATCTAACACCATGACACAATACATATAGAATCAAGCACCATGACACAATACATATAGAATTTAACACCATTACACAAATCATATAGAATCAAACACCATGACACAAAACAAATAGAATCAAACACCATGACAAAATAACTATAGAATAAAACACCATGACACAAAACATATAGAATCAAACACCATGAAACAATACATATAGAATCTAACACCATGACACAATGCATATAGAATCAAACAAAATGACACAATACACATAGAATCAAACACTATGACAAAATAACTATAGAATAAAACACCATGACAAAAAACATACAGAATCAAACACCATGACAAAATAACTATAGAATAAAACACCATGACACAATGCATATAGAATTAAACACCATGGCACAATACACATAGAATCAAACACCATGACACAATACATATAGAATCAAACACCATAACACAATACATATAGAATAAAACACCCTGACACCATAAATACAAAAACAAATCACCATGACACAATATATGCAGAAAAAAACACCATGATACAATCAATACAAAAACACCATGACACAATAAATATAGGATAAAAAACCAATACACGATAAATACTGAAACAAAACGCAATAAAAACAAAACACCATGGCACAAAAAATATAGGATAAAAAACCACGACACGATAATACACAAAACAAACAGCCATGACACAATAAAAACAGAAACAAAACACGATGACACAATTAATTCTAGGATAAAAAACCACGAAACGATAAATACAGAAACAAAACGCCATGACAGAGTAAAAACAGAAACAAAACACCATGGCACAAATAGAAGAAACAAAACACCATGACACAAAAAAAGCAGAAACAAAACACCATGACGCAACACATACAGAAAGAAAACACCATGACACAAAAAATATAGACTAAAACACCACGACACAATAAATACAGAAACAAAACACCATGGCACAATAAATACAAAAACCAAACACTATGCCACAATAAAAACAAAAACAAAATACCATGTCACAATAAATACAGAAACAAAACACCATTACACAATTAATATAGGGTAAAAAACCATGACACATTAAATCGAGAATCAAAACACCATGACACAAAAAATATAGGATGAAACACCACGATAGACTAAATACAGAAACAAAACACAATGCCACAATAAATACAGAAACAAAACACCATGACACAATAAATGCAAAAAAAAAAAAAAAAAAAAAAAACATGTCAAAATAAATACAAAAACAAAACACCATGACACAATAAATACAGAAACAAAATACCATGTCACAATAAATACAGAAACAAAACACCATTACACAATAAATATAGGGTAAAAAAACATGACACAGTAAATCCAGAAACAAAACACCGTGACACAATAAATACAAAAACAAAATACCATGTCACAATAGATACAGATACAAAACACCAAGACACAATAAATACAGAAACAAAACACCATGCCACAATAAATACAAAAACAAAATACCATGTCACAATAAATACAGAAACAAAAAACCATTACACAATAAATATAGGTTAAAAAACCATGACACATTAAATCCAGAAACAAAACACCATGACACAATAAATACAAAAACAAAATACCATGTCACAATAAATACAGAAACAAAACACCATTACACAATATAGGGTAAAAAACCATGACACAGTTAATCCAGAAACAAAACACCATGACACAATAAATACAAAAACAAAATACCATGTCACAATAAATACAGAAACAAAACACCAAGACACAATAAATACAGAAACAAAACACCATGCCACAATTAATACAAAACAAAATACCATGTCACAATAAATACAGAAACAAAAAACCATTACACAATAAATATAGGGTTAAAAACCATGACACATTAAATCCAGAAACAAAACACCATGCCACAATAAATACAAAAACAAAATACCATGTCACAATAAATACAGAAACAAAACACCATTACACAATAAATATAGGGTAAAAAAACATGACACAGTAAATCCAGAAACAAAACACCATGACACAATAAATACAGAAACAAAACACCATGTCACAATAAATACAGAAACAAAATACCATGTCACAATAAATACAGAAACAAAACACCATTACACAATAAATATAGGGTAAAAAAACATGACACAGTAAATCCAGAAACAAAACACCGTGACACAATAAATACAAAAACAAAATACCATGTCACAATAGATACAGATACAAAACACCAAGACACAATAAATACAGAAACAAAACACCATGCCACAATAAATACAAAAACAAAATACCATGTCACAATAAATACAGAAACAAAAAACCATTACACAATAAATATAGGTTAAAAAACCATGACACATTAAATCCAGAAACAAAACACCATGACACAATAAATACAAAAACAAAATACCATGTCACAATAAATACAGAAACAAAACACCATTACACAATATAGGGTAAAAAACCATGACACAGTTAATCCAGAAACAAAACACCATGACACAATAAATACAAAAACAAAATACCATGTCACAATAAATACAGAAACAAAACACCAAGACACAATAAATACAGAAACAAAACACCATGCCACAATTAATACAAAACAAAATACCATGTCACAATAAATACAGAAACAAAAAACCATTACACAATAAATATAGGGTTAAAAACCATGACACATTAAATCCAGAAACAAAACACCATGCCACAATAAATACAAAAACAAAATACCATGTCACAATAAATACAGAAACAAAACACCATTACACAATAAATATAGGGTAAAAAAACATGACACAGTAAATCCAGAAACAAAACACCATGACACAATAAATACAGAAACAAAACACCATGTCACAATAAATACAGAAACAAAACACCAAGACACAATAAATACAAAAACAAAATACCATGTCACAATAAATACAGAAACAAAACACCATTAAACAATAAATACCGAAACAAAACACCATGTCACAATAAATACAGAAACAAAACACCATGACGCAATAAATATAGGGTAAAAAACCTTTACACAGTAAATCTAGAAACAAAACACCATGACACAATAAATACAGTATAAAAACACTGCGACACAATAAATAAAGTTCGAAAACACCATTACAGAATACATATGTAATATAACTTGATGTTGCTGATTCATAGGACTTAAGGACGGCAGGTTAGGGCTAGGGACAATTTGAAGAATAATAAGTGTCAGTCGGATGTATAGTTTAATTTAAAGCGACTCATATTGTATTCATTTTTTAAACTTAAAAGTTTGTAATTATTTACCTGACCCCTTTCTTTGTAATCGTATGCTATTATGCCACCGCAAACATATGATGATTTTGACTTTTTCAAAATGAATCCACTTCAGGCGAAAGTCTTATTTTAGACAATTTAAAACAATGGCGTTTTATTTGATTCAGAAAAATAGACATAAAGTTTTTAATATTGAAATGATGTAGAAAGCAATAGGTTTATACACAAAATCTATTTGTTTTAGAAATTGAAGTTAATTTTTAATTGAAAGCTTTTTACCATCATATTATATTTTATACACAAATATAAGTTGATTGTAATAAATTACTTCAAACAGGTTAAGGCAAATAATTGAAAACTTTTTTACCATCATATTATATTTTAACAACCAGTATAAGTTAAATTTAATGAATTAACTACGTCTACAAACTGTATTCAGACAGTAAAATAATCTTAACACTATAAATTATGCACATCTAATCATATTTAAGCAAAATAAAATATGATTTTGTTTGTCATTTGTGGTTATGTCACTATTGGATGTATTTTTATGATTGTATGATAAATGTTTACTTTAAGTATCTATGAACTTGTGGCACAATTATAAAACGGTTATGTAGTAGTATTAGTGTTAGTGGTAAGTTGATGAAATGTTGTCTTCAAAGGAATTTTATTTGAAAAAGTAAATATGACAATGGTGATAAATAAAAACAACAATTTTCAACTGTTTTTAATGTATTTATGAAGATTATGAATATTTACAAATGCGTCGTGTATTGATTTTATTTTATTATTTATTAATGACATCACAGCTGACATTTACCAATACTAAGTAGAACGGTTTCTTAACATTTAGCTTTCATCATCTAAATCGAAAACAATACACTTAAACAGGTTTAATTGCTATTATCACTTAATCATACTCTGCTGGAAATATAAAAACTGGTATTTTTCATGCTCAGATTAAAACTCTTTTTGGTATGAAAGTGCCATCTTGAGTTAAAGAAAATGTAACACTGTACAAAATGACGCTGCTTTATATTTTCTAACGAATAATAAATATTCATTAACTTTAACAACAAGAGTCGATCTCAATAAATATTCTATGTTTTAACACACACAAAGAAGCTCTTATATTATGCTTGTTTGTGAAACTTGTCCCATGTCAGACTTTTAAAGTTTGCAATCATTTTTTGGGCCTTTTTGTATGATTTTATAATTTTAATTTAATAAATTACCTACGTCTCGAAACAGTCTTTAAACAGTGTTTCCGAGAATCTTATACAGAAATTTATTACTAAAATAGTCTAAACACTTTAAATTATGCAAATCTAATAATTTTTTATTTAAAATTAAAATATTCAATTGTTTGGTGCTTATGTTAGTCCTTTGTGGTTGTATGTCAATATTTTATGAACTTTTATGATTGTATGATTAATGATTTACTTTAATTACATATATTGTGACACAATAAAAAAGGTATTTATAGTTTTGTAGTGGTGGTTAATTGATTAATTGTTACCACATCAGCACCTGTCACTTATTCCTAACAAGACATTTATATTGATCTCGAGGAATAATTTAAACACAAAATCTTGTGTTGCGCAAGTGTGCAAATGTTTGTGATTGCATTGTACTGGTGTTAGAACAATAGTCTTAAATACTAATTAACATCACAGATTACTGTATGAATTTCCCTGGTATCGAACCAACTTGTAAAGTCCTACAACAAAAAAAAAACTTTTCCATTTGCAATCGACTGGGTTCATAATAATAAAACACAAACATATCAGTCTATGTCTAAATTGGAACTTTAGATTCATTGATTTTCAACTGTTTGGCGTATGTTTTTTATCTGTCAACTTTTTCGGTGGTGTCACTGATGAGGAATGATTTTCCGAAATGTGCACATCTGGCACATCAAAATTTAGCAGGTATTTGTTATATATTTACTACCCCTGAGCGGGTACCGCTGCTGGTGGAGTAAATCTCCCCGAAGGTATCCATAACTCAGTAGGCAGTACTTTGTGCTGTCAGAAAATATACCATTAAGCAAAATTTTCAGTCATCTTAATTTTTGAAACTTATTTAAAACTAAGGTCTGTTCCCTCATGCAAAACATTCCTTAGCTGGATTTGGATTCACATATTTTTTTAACTTTAGATTCAATAATTTTCAACTGTTTGGCTTATATTTTTATGCATCAACTTTTTTGGCCCCTGGTGTCACTGATGAGGAATGATTTTCCGAAATGTGCACATCTGGCACATCAAAATTTAGCAGGTATTTGTTATATATTTACTACCCCTGAGCGGGTACCGCTGCTGGTGGAGTAAATCTCCCCGAGGGTATCCAAAACTCAGTAGGCAGTACTTTGTGCTGTCAGAAAATATACCATTAAGCAAAATTTTCACTCGTCTTAATTTTTGAAATTTATATTTTCTGCTTAAAAGATACGCATTTTACTACCGATATAGAAAACAAAATTAAGAATGACTTAGGTAGAAATTATGAATATTATTTTAGTTGCTATAGATCAAACGCAAGGGGGGTTTGCATTATTTTTAACGATAACTTTGAATATAAAATTGGACAGATTAAAAGTTACGACGACGGAAACTATGTGGCTATCGATCTGTTGATAGACAATACAAAACTTACCCTCTTGTCGATATATGGACCAAACTCAGACACGCCCCAATTCTTTGACAATATTTTTGACATTTTACAGGAATTTGATAACAATAATTATATTATATGTGGAGATTTTAATGTTTAAGTCCAGACTTGGATATGTTTAACTATACACATGGATTCTATATCTTGGTCTTATTTGGATAAAGTCCTAACTTTCTTTAATTTTGGCTTTTCTATCAGAAATTGGATAAAAACATTTTACAAAAATATTAAATCAACTGTCAATCAAGGAGGAAATCTATCAAATTTTTTTAGTATTGGGAGGGGATGTAGACAAGGAGATCCGTTATCTCCTTATCTATTCTTACTTTGTGTTGAAATCTTAGCGGAGAAAATTAGAAATAATAAGAACGTATCTGGAATTAATATACAGAACGTCGAAAATAAAATATCTTTATTTGCTGATGAAACGTCACTCACATTAGGTGGATCGGAAAAATCCTTGAAAGCATCTTTGGTGGAATTAGAATACTTTGCTCGTATATCAGGACTCAAAATTAATTTTGACAAAACACAAAATGTTTGGATAGGTAGCAAAAAGTATTGCAGGGAGAAACTTTGTAAAGAATATAAACTAGAATGGGGTATAACAAGATTTAAGTTACTAGGGATAATTTTCGATGTAGATATAGATAAAATATGTGATTTGAATTTTAATCAAATTATGTCAAAAATAAATTCATTACTTGAAATATGAAAAACCATAATTTGACTCCAATCGGAAGAATTTCCGTATTGAAAACTTTTTTAATATCCCAATTAAACCATTTGTTCATTTCCATTCCAAATCCTAGTCAAAAATTCCTAACAGAATTAAATAGATTATTTTATAATTTCGTTTGGAATAGCCCAGTAGATAGAATAAAAAGAGATGTTATGACTAAAAATTATCAAGAAGGGGGGTTGAAAATGGTCCACCTTAATTCATATGTCCAAGCTCTTAAGAAAACCTGGATTCGCAGATTGATTCATAGAGCAGGTAAATGGAACAGTATAATAAGTTCTCAAGTTAATATCGACAAAATCTTTAAGGTTGGGGGTGATTTTCTTATTCAGGTTGTAAATAAACTAAAAAACAAATTCTGGGGTGATGTTTTCACTGCTTGGAAAGCCCTTATTGATAAAGATTCGGAAATAGATAAAACGATAGAACCAGCAAAAATTTGTTTATGGTATAACTCCCATATTAGGATTGGAAAAAATTCAGTATTCTATAAGAAGCTGTATGAGAAAGGCATAATACATGTAAATGATTTAATCGATGATAGTAACAATTTTCTTTCTTGTGAACAACTCAATACTAAATTAAAAAGTAACATAAATTTCATATACCACTTATCCCTTATAAATGCCACAAAACAAATGCTCAACAATATGAATTGTAAAGAACTAAAGAAAGTGTACTACTGCCCATATATTCCAAATAATATACGAATACTATTGAAGAGTAAAAGTGGATCAAAAGATATGTATGGTATTCTAAAATAACAATTTTCTTTCTTGTGAACAACTCAATACTAAATTAAAAAGTAACATAAATTTCATATACCACTTATCCCTTATAAATGCCACAAAACAAATGCTCAACAATATGAATTGTAAAGAACTAAAGAAAGTGTACTACTGCCCATATATTCCAAAAAATATACGAATACTATTGAAGAGTAAAAGTGGATCAAAAGATATGTATGGTATTCTAAAATATAACCTCTCCAAACCAGTTTCTAGAGAAAAATGGGACAATTTATTTGATAATTTAAATATTGAGAATTGGAAAATTATATATAAAAACATATTCAACACTCTAGCTGGAACCAAATTGCATTGGTTTCAGTATAGAATTATACATAATATTCTTGGTACAAATGACCTCTTATACAAAATAAAACAGAGAAACGATCCCTTTTGTACTTTTTGTAAACAACACGATGAAACTATATTGCATTTAGTTTGGGAATGCGAAGTTGTTCAAACTTTTCTGCAGCAAATGGATGAATGGTTCCTCAATAACAATATTTTAATGCCTTTAACCAAAAAAGTGTTTATTTTCGGAGATTTTATTGTCAAAAATAATTATAAAAATCTAATTATTACACAAACAAAATATTACATTATATAAATCAAGATGCTTAAATAGAAAATTGTGTCTAAGTGCCTATCAAAATACTATTAAAGATATGATAAATATTCAAAAATCAATAGCAACACGAAAAGGGGAATATGAACAATTTTTAAGATCTTGGGGACATTTATTAACAATTACTAACTAAAAACGAAAACTACTGGTTATACACATCTCTCTCTCTCTCTCTTTCTCTCCATAAAACATTCAATATATACTGGTAAAAATATAAGGGATACACTTTATTGTATATTTATAATTTTTGATTCGTATATATAAATTGTATTATGTATTATTATATTCGTATGTATATATTGAATGACAAAATAATAAAAATATATAAAAAAATTTTTTGAAATTTATTTAAAACTTAAGTCTGTTCCCTCATGCAAAACATTCCTTAGCTGGATTTGGATTCACATATTTTTGAAACTTTAGATTCATTAATTTTCAACTGTTTGGCTTATGTTTTTTTAATGTATCAAACTTTTCGGCCCCTAGTGTCACTGATGTGCACATTTGGGAAAATCCTTCCTCATCAGTGACACTAGGGGCCGAAAAGTGTGATAGATAAAAAACATAAGCCAAACAGTTGAAAAAAATGAATCTAAAGTTCTAAAATTATATGAATCCATTGCTAAATGGTATATTTTCGGACAGCACAAAGTACTGCCTACTGAGTTATGGATACCTTCGGGTGTTTGTCTTACAGTATTATAACCACACCACTGGACATTTCCTACAATATCTGTCCAAAGTTAGGTGAAAGTAATGTTTTAATACCCAATGTAATAAGCTAGGAATAGAGCATGGTTAATGGATCGATAAGATTATCGAGTTACGGTCCCTGATACGCTAGAGGGCTACTACTTCCAGGGAGTTCACGGTTGTAGACAAATCGTTTGCTACTATCATTTATCTATTAAATGTCTGGTGTTCAGTTAAAATACATCGATTGATTTATGTTAAATGGTCATATATATGAACTTTAGATTTTTTTTGTTATAAAAAAATATTTTATTTTTATTTTCTATACTTGTCATTTGAATCAAGTAGTGATTTTTTTGCTATCGGAGTTATGTCTATGTTGACTTAATTTTGCCACTTGCTCAAGTAAAAGGGAAGGTCTTTGCCTATGTAACTGAAGATACATTGCATGCTTAATACTTTTTAAGTATTCAAGATCGTCTCTGGGACAAGGATACAACCATTTATCTTTAATAAACACGTATATCGACGGGTGAATATACACATGTATTTGAAAATACCTGTGTATATCCACACCTTGACATAGTCTAATATACACTTATCCCGACTTTCTATAGATCAAATGTATTCTTTTCTAAAAATACCTTTAAAAAGTTTCCTTCATTGAAGGAATTTGTTTACAGTAAACAAACATATTCAATTCGAGATTATTTGGACACAGTTTACAATTACTAAGAGTCCGTTTGAACAAATTTTATAATAACGCAAGCCATAATAAATTATTGTTAATATTAAAATTCAAACGTAATTATTTATTAGTCATTATCACTATGAGACCTTTTCTCTCTATCAGCCATAATCACTACGAGCCCTTTTGTTCCTACCACTCAAAATCACTACGGATTTTTCTTCTGCCATTCGTAATCACTAGAATCCCTTTTCTGTCTATCTCTCATAACCACCATGGGTCCTTTTCTCTCTTTCGGTCATAATAACTACGAATCTTTTCTCTCTATCACTTATAATAACTACGTGCCCTTATCTCTCTATCACTCATAATAACTACGAGCCTTTTCTTTCTATCACTAATAATCACTACGAGCCTTTTCGCTTTATCACCCATAATCACTACGAGCCTTTTCTCTCTATTAGTCATAATTACTTCGAATGTCTTTTCTTTCTATTATCACTTATATTCACTATATTTGAAAATTTCCCACAGAAAATAAGCTTTCATATTAAATCTCTCTCTCTCTCTCTCTCTCTCTCTCTCTCTCTCTCTCATGATAAATTGGCTTGGTAATAATTTGTTTGGTTTTGTTTGTTTTAGTTAAAACGTTTTCACTTTGTTTTGAATTCCAATCATAAGGTTTTCAAACACTGTGATTATAATAATGATTGCATGTCGTTTTAGACGTATAACTTGTCTTGACGAGGGTTTACATAAACTGAAAAAGAAATAATAATAATAGTAAAATCAAAATATAAATAAATAAAATGATAATAAAAAAATTAATTTATGTAGTCGTTATTTTTTAAACTTATTGAATATATGATACAAATACCAATTAAATTTTGATGTGCCAGATGTGCACATTTCGGAAATTCATTCCTCATCAGTGACACTAAGATCGAAAAGTTTGATGCATAAAAAATATAAGCCAAACAGTTGAAAATTATGAATTCAAAGTTTCAAATCTATATAAATCCAAATCCAGCGAAGGAATGTTATGCACGAGGGAACAAACCTTAGTTTAAAATTAATTTCAAATTTTAGACGACTGAAATTTTTGCTAAATGGTACATTTTCTGACAGCACAAAGTACTGCCTACTGAGTTATGGATACCTTCGGGGAGTTTTACTTCACCAGCAGCGGTACCCGCTCAGGGGTAGTAAATATGTAATACAAATACCAGTTAATTTTTGATGTGCCAGATGTGCACATTTCGGAAATTCATTCCTCATCAATGACACTAAGATCGAAAAGTTTGATGCATAAAAAAAATAAGCCAAACAGTTGAAAATTATGAATCCAAAGTTTCAAATTTATATAATCCAAATCTAGCTAAGGAATGTTGTGTATGAAGGAACAAAACTTAGTTTTAAATTAATTTCAAATTTTAGACGACTGAAAATTTTGCTAAATGGTACATGAATTAAGTAATATTTTCCTTTAATGTTAAATAAATACTGTGGATCGTGTAAATAAATAGGACACAATTGTATTTTTAAATTTATAATTTTAACTGTTTTCATGTTAAATATTACATATTGTATGTCTTTGGCATCAGTAAGTGAATAATAATTCTCACTATCTGAAACTGAGGAAAAATGGAAAAAGATTTTCGACGTATAATTCTGTAACATTTTTATATATGCCAAAATCAAAGTCAACAATATATTACTTATATCCAGTTAAAGCGTGTATGAGACCGATTACTAATAATAAATGCCATATTAACAATAAAAATTGCAACATGTGATGATTTTTTTCCCATTTTATTACGGATAAATTCTATGGGTTAATTCCCCCCATTAACGAACCATGTGTCAAGGTCAACATGCACTCGGCAAATCGTATGAAATCGATGTGTAACACTGTAAAATTTCAGTGACAAGTAAAAATAATTAATTTTAAGTAAATGATGAATTAAAAAAAACAGTCTACACCGGGCATTTAATAGATAACCAAGTTGTTTTAAGCCGTGAATTTCTCGGAAGAAGTAGCCCTCTATCGGATCAGGGGGCGACAACTCGATAGTTTTATCGGCCCATTGAGTTTGCACCAATTCTTGTCAGCAATTTTTACTCATTAATAAATACAAAGTGTTTGTAAATCTTCTTGTTATTTTATTGATTAATCAACTTATCAAAGATATTAACTCGAGGTTTCAATGTAAATTTATTTTATTTATCAATATTGAATTATAAAACAATTTGAATGTATTTACTGATGTATAATGAAGACGTTTTGACACTAGTTACATGATTCATCTTTATAACAATTAATAATTAATGTATTTAAGGTAAATATCTGATTGCTGGTATTATATATCCGATTGCATTCATTATATATCCGACTGCATTAATTATATATTTTGGTCAGCCTATTCATCCTTACGAGTTCATGGTTTGAACAACCCAATCATAGAAATAGGAAACACGTGTATACACCGACGGCATATAAGTGGGACAACCTCTAGCTCCCCAAGATGTCACTCCAAGAAGTTTCCACGTGTAGTGCCCGTTGCCATGGGTATTCTCATAACTGGCATGACCTTTACCATGGGTGTGGCCATTACTTCTAGATTTGCACACAAATGGACCTCCGCTGTCACCCTACAGATATCACATGTAGTTAATTTTTTTTTATTAAATCGTGAAAATGTTAAAAGTATACACTAGATAAGACTTTATTAAACATGAAAATAATAACAAGAGTAATACTGGCGAGATATTCTCGGGTAAAGAAAATTGTTCTTGTGTCCAAATTTTGTCATGACAACAAAAACGTGAAAAGTTTGGATTTTGGTCCTGCTTTTATATCATACATAGGACTAACAGACAATAATCTCAACGTAATTTCAACGTAAAGGCACCGTTTGCCTCGATGTTGTTTACAAATAAAAATGTTTTCTGAATGAGAGCTGTGGTTTGGGGTAATGTTGTATACTCACATTGCAGGAACTCCTGCCTGGGTTCTTTATACATATATGACCAGCATTTAATGGCGTTTCTCCAGCGATTTGCCAGTTGCATGTACATGAATTTGTATCATAAATGTTCATTTGCGCCTCTCTCAAATCGCTGGAACCAGAACCTTCTGAGGAAGAACAAATAGAACTAAATATAAAGTATTCATCGGCGCTTTCTCAGATCCCTGGAACCATAACCCTCTAAAACATTAATTACCTGCATTTGAATCTTTTAATATTTCTCTTTTTTAACATATAACACAAATACCAGTTTTAATTTTGATGTGCCAGATGTGTACATACAGGAAATTTATAACCTATGCGCTGATATCATCACCAAGATGAGTAAAATGTTTTTATTAGTTTTAGGCAATCGAAAACTGACAGGTTAAAGAGGGAAACTTTAATATAAAATTATAAAAATGGTGGCCTAAAATGATTGATATTAAAATTTCATTATAGGTTTGGCTATGGCGTTAAGTTCAAAATCAATCAAAATATAAAAATCTATTCAAAATTTAGTATAGTCTTTATAATGTTGAGCTTATGAAAATATATAGCAACAGATTCTTGAATGACGTCTTTGATTCTTGGAATCACTTATGTTCAAAACAAATACCAAAAAATATAAATGAAATAAAAGACATACATTTATGGTATAATAAAAAAATATGACTTATTACAAGCCAGTCTTATTAATCTTGGGCACCTAGTAATATATATTATATTAAAGACATTTTAAATGGAAATGGAAGCATTATGTGCTTTGAGGAATTTTCAAAAATATTTAAATCTTTCAATACAAATTTTATTACTTGAGGGGAAAAACAAGCGGTTAGCCATTATATAAAAAATAGAGAAGAACTTAATCATATACAGTTAGATTTTCCTATATAAAATAGTCAAAGGCCCAAAACGCACTAAAGACTTTTATAATATTTTAATTTTAAACACTAGACATTAAAAAGTGAAGATAAATGAATGTCTGTCTACGAGAGACCCTTCGACTGGAATGCACTGTACCAAATACCTTTTAATCAATGCAAAAATACCGAACTACAATGGTTCCAATATAGAATAAACCATAGAATATTATCTAAAAACGATTTCCTTTTTGAAATAAAAATACAAAACGATAATTTATGTACCTTTAGTAAAGAACATTCAGAAAAAAATCGACCATTTATTTTGAAATTAAAAAGTCTTTAATGATTTTTGGTCAGAAATAAAACATTTTATTTTAACAAGTATTCATTACGTTATAGATATAAATAGAGAAAGTGCTATTTTTGGAAATAATGGTAATTTGAAAAAGTTGATACCTCAAAATTATATTCTTCTACTTACTAGATACAATATTTACAATTGTATAATACAAAATAAAATACCATTGCTAAGTATATGGAAAATTCTTATCAAAACTCAGATCAAAAAAAAAAACAAAACAAAACAAGAGGCCCATAGGCCTTAATGCTCACCTGAGGATATCTCCAAAATTGTTTGCAAAGTACAATAGACAATATATCAATACAGTAACTTTACAAGTTTTCTCAAGTTAAGAACTCCCTCAAAACTTTATCAGAAATATCCCGTCACATTTCATTTATAAGCAGGTTATATAATATGCATGAAGTAACTGTAGTGCAATGAATAATTTCCAAATCATTTACCAATTTCAGTGACCCAGTGGTTTTGGAGTAGAAGATTAAAATGTAAAACGTTTACGCACAACGGACGACCAACGACGCACGACGGGCGAAAATGGATAGCAATAGCGCATCTGAGCTTTCAGCTCAGGTGAGCTAAAAGACACATATAGGACTTCTCTTGATCATTGGAAAAATTGGAAAAATTGGCTTGTTGCATTTTTGATAACTGTTGCGGATACCTCATTAAAAATACAGTGCCATCGGTATAATCGAACATCGATCTGTATATATATTTTTGATCATAGAATGTTATTAATATTATAGTCAATATAGCTGATGGAGTAAACGCATCACACACACACACACACACACACACACACACACACACACACACTAATTATAGAATAAATTATATGAATATGTCTGGAAATAAAATAATAAAATAAAATGAAATAATTTTTTTAAAAAAAAAAACCTCTGAAGTAAAAAGAGAACTAATTTAAAAAATGGCTATAACAATGAAAATTTAATAACAAAACCCCTCTGGGCCTTAATTACTCGATTGAGAAAATTCGAAGTGTTGCTTTAACAGCATTTGAGGGTAAATGTATTATACAAGGAAATGTATAATAAAAGTAGTCGATAAACTGATGTTAAGAACAAAATAGTCAAGTTGGCTAAATCTTTGAAATGCTGGCATCTGTCTTATCATCATTATCTATTATTATTATTTTCTTTCACTTTGGCTAATTGTGGCAATCTTAATAAAAACCATGATTACAATTTTTTGAGAAGAACTTAAAATATACATGTACTATTAGCTCGATTTTTAAAATGACACCTCAACATGCAATTTGTATACATATATATATATATATACTAACCTTCCGTTACACCCCAGCCTGATATCCAGCACTGATTTGCGTGGTTAAAATTATCCTTACTGGTTGTCATTTGTACAACTTGTACCGTGGAACTCAGTATCGCAGGTTTAGCCAGTTTTAATACAGCGATATCATTTGGAAAAGTCCCTTCTCCATTCATATAATTAGGGTGCTACAAAAAACACAATTTTTACAATGAATTTAAATGTCTTTTTTATGAAAATCATATCATCAAATAAAAAGTTTAAAATATAGACCCCCCCTCTCTCCTCTCTCTCTCTCTCTCTCTCTCTCTCTCTCTCTCTCTCTCTCTCTCTCTCTCTCTCTTACAACCTTTGGACTAACCATTGCTAATTTCAATTAGTATTATACCTACCATAATTCCTTGAGCAATATCTATATTTTGTCCATCACCTGCTGATATGTCATTTGTTCCAATGTTGATACGATAATCGTAGTAACTGTTAAAAAACATTAAAAAAAAACAGAAAAATATACAAAACAAAAAGCATAAAAACATGGGACTATACAAAACTAAACACAAATACAGGGGACAATAAAAACATATTTACGGGGTTTTTTGTGTTTATGTAAATTAATTATTCACGTAAACTTTTTGATGTTTTATTTCCATTGATTTTTAAATGAAACAGAGAATACAAGCCACTTACTTTATCAGTACATCAATGCAGTGTGCTGCCGTCAAAGCCACGTCCCCACGGATAAGAACTGCTCCACAAATATGATACCAACCTCCCAAAAATGGAACATACAACTGCAACGATGCCTGCCAAGGCCATCTACCGGCAGCTGCTGGTGACCCTCCAATCACGTTCGGACTTACACCCTACAAGTATAAAATTAAACAATTGCAGCAAGGGATACTTTTTAGCTTGAATTATTTATGTAAATTGTTCATCACAGAATGTGATACTGGCGACATGTGGATGTGTCACTAAGGATATCTATTCTATCTCCTTTCTAACATATATGTTGATTATCTCGAAAATAGTAAATCTTTGTATAGGAGAATGTTAAACAAAAATTCAAAGCGGAGAAGAAAACAATTGTTAGAATGTTTTATTAATTAATATATTGACCGCCTTGGATTTTTACGATTTATAATTACTATACTTACCGCCTTGGATTTTGACGATTTATAATCACTGTTTTTACCGCCTTGGATTTTTACGATTTATAATGACTGTTTTTACCGCCTTGGATTTTTACGATTTATAATCACTATTTTTACCGCCATGGATTTTGACGATTTAAAATATCTATTTACCGCCTTGGATTTTGACGATTTATAATAACTAAATTGACCGCCTTGGATTTTTACGATTTATTATCACTATTTTACCGCCTTGGATTTTTACGATTTATAATCACTATATTGACCGTCTTCGATTTTTACGATTTTTAATCACTATATTGACCGCCTTCGATTTTTAGTATTTATAATTACTAAATTGACCGCTTGGATTTTTACGATTGATAATTGCTATTTTTGCCGCCTTGAATTTTTACGATTTTTAATCACCATATTGACCGCCTTGGATTTTTACGATTTATGATCAATATATTGACCGCCTTGGATTTTGACGATTTATAATTATTTACCGCCTTGGATTTTTACGATTTATATTCATATATTTACCGCCTTGAATTTTGCTGATCCGGATGTTCCGTTCTCGTTGATTTTATGTTGTAAGAGTTCATACGCCAAACGGCTGGAAATGCCATTATCCGCTTTGCCTAAAAGTTTTAGGAATTCATCCGGAAGATGATCTACTGGTGGAGGTAATTTTGCTGCTGCTAAAATATATTTTACATCTGGGTTTACGTTAATTCAAACAATTGGATAAAAGATGATATGAAAATGCTGTGTGACTCTCAAATTCTTTCTTTCTTTCTTTTTTTTTTACTCCTTATTTTTTTCTTTTTTTTTAATTTTTTTTTTGGATAATTTTAAAATTAAACATAACCAGATTATTCCGATTTTTTTAAATATTAATAATACATTAAACACAAAATATCAACTTTAAATACAAAATAATTAGTTGTTGTCAAGTGGTGTAAATCACATTTTAAGGGGTCACGACCCCGTCATAATGCTAGTGTTAGAGTTGTCTTAAGCACACACCGACCATGGTCCGTCTCAGTGCCTGGATTTGTACACATATACCTACCATGGCCCCTATCGGTGCTGGGTTAGTACACATACCAGCTATGACCCATCTCAGTGTCTGGGTAAGTAAACTTTTACCGATCGTGGCCCCTCTCAGTGCCTGGGTTAGTACACATTTACCGACCATGGCCCCTATCGGTGCCTGGGTTAGTAAACTTTTACCGATCATAGCCCCTCACAGCGCTTGAGTTAGTACACATTTTCCGATCATGGCCCCTCTCAGTGCCTGGGTAAATACACATTTACCGATCGTGGCCCCTCTCAGTGCCTAGATCAGTACACATTTAACGATCTTGGCCCCTCTCAGTACCTGGATCAGCACACTTTACCGATCGTGGCCCTTCTCAGTGCCTGGATCATACACATTTACCGATCGTGGCCCCTCTCAGTGCCTGTATCAGTACACATTTACCGATCGTGGCCCCTCTCAGTGCCTGGATCAGTACACATTAACCGATCGTGGCCCCTCTCAGTGCCTGGATCAGTACACATTTACAGATCATCGATCCTCTCAGTGCCTGGATCAGTACACATTTAGCGATCATGGCCTCTCTCAGTGCCTAGGTTTGTACACATTTACCGATCGTGGCCCCTCTCAGTGCCTGTATCAGTACACATTTACCGATCGTGGCCCCTTTCAGTGCCTGTATCAGTACACATTTACCGATCATGGCCCCTCTCAGTGCCTGGATCAGTACACATTAGCCTATCATGGCCTCTCTCAGTGCCTGGATCATACACATTTACAGATCATCGATCCTCTCAGTGCCTGGATCAGTACACATTAACCGATTATGGCCCGTCTCAGTGCCTGGATCAGTACATATTTACCAATCATGGCCCCTCTCAGTGCCTGGGTTTGTACACATTTACCGATCGTGGCCCCTCTCAGTGCCTGTATCAGTACACATTTACCGATCGTGGCCCCTCTCAGTGCCTGGATCAGTACACATTTACCGATCATGGCCCCTCTCAGTGCCTGGATCACTACACATTAGCCTATCATGGCCTCTCTCAGTGCCTGGATCAGTACACATTTACAGATCATCGATCCTCTCAGTGCCTGGATCAGTACACATTAACCGATTATGGCCCGTCTCAGTGCCTGGATCAGTACATATTTACCGATAATGGCCCCTCTCAGTGCCTGGGTTTGTACACATTTACCGATCGTGGACCCTCTCAGTGCCTGGATCAGTACACATTTACAGATCATCGATCCTCTCAGTGCCTGGATCAGTACACATTTACCGATCATGGCCTCTCTCAGTGCCTGGGTTTGTACACATTTACCGATCGTGGCCCCTCTCAGTGCCTGTATCAGTACACATTTACCGATCGTGGCCCCTCTCAGTGCCTGGATCAGTACACATTTACCGATCATGGTCCCTCTCAGTGCCTGGATCACTACACATTAGCCTATCATGGCCTCTCTCAGTGCCTGGATCAGTACACATTTACAGATCATCGATCCTCTCAGTGCCTGGATCAGTACACATTAACCGATTATGGCCCGTCTCAGTGCCTGGATCAGTACATATTTACCGATCATGGCCCCTCTCAGTGCCTGGGTTTGTACACATTTACCGATCGTAGCCCCTCTCAGTGCCTGTATCAGTACACATTTACCGATCGTGGCCCCTCTCAGTGCCTGGATCAGTACACATTTACCGATCATGTCCCCTCTCAGTGCCTGGATCACTACACATTAGCCTATCATGGCCTCTCTCAGTGCCTGGATCAGTACACATTTACAGATCATCGATCCTCTCAGTGCCTGGATCAGTACACATTAACCGATTATGGCCCGTCTCAGTGCCTGGATCAGTACATATTTACCGATCATGGCCCCTCTTAGTGCCTGGGTTTGTACACATTTACCGATCGTGGCCTCTCTCAGTGCCTGGGTTTGTGCACATTTACCGATCGTGGCCCCTCTCAGTGCCTGGATCAGTACACATTTACCGATCGTGGCCCCTCTCAGTGCCTGGATCAGTACACATTTACAGATCATCGATCCTCTCAGTGCCTGGATCAGTACACATTTACCGATCATGGCCTCTCTCAGTGCCTTGGTTTGTACACATTTACCGATCGTGGCCCCTCTCAGTGCCTGTATCAGTACACATTTACCGATCGTGGCCCCTCTCAGTGCCAGGATCAGTACACATTTACCGATCATGGCCCCTCTCAGTGCCTGGATCAGTACACATTAGCCTATCATGGCCTCTCTCAGTGCCTGGATCAGTACACATTTACAGATCATCGATCCTCTCAGTGCCTTGATCAGTACACATTAACCGATTATGACCCGTCTCAGTGCCTGGATCAGTACATATTTACCGATCATGGCCCCTCTCAGTGCCTGGGTTTGTACACATTTACCGATCGTGGCCCCTCTCAGTGCCTGTATCAGTACACATTTACCGATCGCGGCCCCTCTCAGTGCCTGGATCAGTACACATTTACCGATCATGGCCCCTCTCAGTGCCTGGATCACTACACATTAGCCTATCATGGCCTCTCTCAGTGCCTGGATCAGTACACATTTACAGATCATCGATCCTCTCAGTGCCTGGATCAGTACACATTAACCGAGTATGGCCCGTCTCAGTGCCTGGATCAGTACATATTTACCGATCATGGCCCCTCTTAGTGGATGGGTTTGTACACATTTACCGATCGTGGCCCCTATCGGTGCCTGGATCAGTACACATTTACCGATCATGGCCCCTCTCAGTGCCTGGATCACTACACATTAGCCTATCATGGCCTCTCTCAGTGCCTGGATCAGTACACATTTACAGATCATCGATCCTCTCAGTGCCTGGATCAGTACACATTAACCGATTATGGCCCGTCTCAGTGCCTGGATCAGTACATATTTACCGATCATGGCCCCTCTTAGTGGATGGGTTTGTACACATTTACCGATCGTGGCCCCTATCGGTGCCTGGATCAGTACACATTTACCGATCATGGCCCCTCTCAGTGCCTGGATCACTACACATTAGCCTATCATGGCCTCTCTCAGTGCCTGGATCAGTACACATTTACAGATCATCGATCCTCTCAGTGCCTGGATCAGTACACATTAACCGAGTATGACCCATCTCAGTGTCTGGGTAAGTAAACTTTTACCGATCGTGGCCCCTCTCAGTGCCTGGGTTAGTACACATTTACCGACCATGGCCCCTATCGGTGCCTGGGTTAGTAAACTTTTACCGATCATAGCCCCTCACAGCGCTTGAGTTAGTACACATTTTCCGATCATGGCCCCTCTCAGTGCCTGGGTAAATACACATTTACCGATCGTGGCCCCTCTCAGTGCCTAGATCAGTACACATTTAACGATCTTGGCCCCTCTCAGTACCTGGATCAGCACACTTTACCGATCGTGGCCCTTCTCAGTGCCTGGATCATACACATTTACCGATCGTGGCCCCTCTCAGTGCCTGTATCAGTACACATTTACCGATCGTGGCCCCTCTCAGTGCCTGGATCAGTACACATTAACCGATCGTGGCCCCTCTCAGTGCCTGGATCAGTACACATTTACAGATCATCGATCCTCTCAGTGCCTGGATCAGTACACATTTAGCGATCATGGCCTCTCTCAGTGCCTAGGTTTGTACACATTTACCGATCGTGGCCCCTCTCAGTGCCTGTATCAGTACACATTTACCGATCGTGGCCCCTCTCAGTGCCTGTATCAGTACACATTTACCGATCATGGCCCCTCTCAGTGCCTGGATCAGTACACATTAGCCTATCATGGCCTCTCTCAGTGCCTGGATCATACACATTTACAGATCATCGATCCTCTCAGTGCCTGGATCAGTACACATTAACCGATTATGGCCCGTCTCAGTGCCTGGATCAGTACATATTTACCAATCATGGCCCCTCTCAGTGCCTGGGTTTGTACACATTTACCGATCGTGGCCCCTCTCAGTGCCTGTATCAGTACACATTTACCGATCGTGGCCCCTCTCAGTGCCTGGATCAGTACACATTTACCGATCATGGCCCCTCTCAGTGCCTGGATCACTACACATTAGCCTATCATGGCCTCTCTCAGTGCCTGGATCAGTACACATTTACAGATCATCGATCCTCTCAGTGCCTGGATCAGTACACATTAACCGATTATGGCCCGTCTCAGTGCCTGGATCAGTACATATTTACCGATAATGGCCCCTCTCAGTGCCTGGGTTTGTACACATTTACCGATCGTGGACCCTCTCAGTGCCTGCATCAGTACACATTAACCGATCGTGGCCCCTCTCAGTGCCTGGATCAGTACACATTTACAGATCATCGATCCTCTCAGTGCCTGGATCAGTACACATTTACCGATCATGGCCTCTCTCAGTGCCTGGGTTTGTACACATTTACCGATCGTGGCCCCTCTCAGTGCCTGTATCAGTACACATTTACCGATCGTGGCCCCTCTCAGTGCCTGGATCAGTACACATTTACCGATCATGGTCCCTCTCAGTGCCTGGATCACTACACATTAGCCTATCATGGCCTCTCTCAGTGCCTGGATCAGTACACATTTACAGATCATCGATCCTCTCAGTGCCTGGATCAGTACACATTAACCGATTATGGCCCGTCTCAGTGCCTGGATCAGTACATATTTACCGATCATGGCCCCTCTCAGTGCCTGGGTTTGTACACATTTACCGATCGTAGCCCCTCTCAGTGCCTGTATCAGTACACATTTACCGATCGTGGCCCCTCTCAGTGCCTGGATCAGTACACATTTACCGATCATGTCCCCTCTCAGTGCCTGGATCACTACACATTAGCCTATCATGGCCTCTCTCAGTGCCTGGATCAGTACACATTTACAGATCATCGATCCTCTCAGTGCCTGGATCAGTACACATTAACCGATTATGGCCCGTCTCAGTGCCTGGATCAGTACATATTTACCGATCATGGCCCCTCTTAGTGCCTCGGTTTGTACACATTTACCGATCGTGGCCTCTCTCAGTGCCTGGGTTTGTGCACATTTACCGATCGTGGCCCCTCTCAGTGCCTGTATCAGTACACATTTACCGATCGTGGCCCCTCTCAGTGCCTGGATCAGTACACATTTACAGATCATCGATCCTCTCAGTGCCTGGATCAGTACACATTTACCGATCATGGCCTCTCTCAGTGCCTAGGTTTGTACACATTTACCGATCGTGGCCCCTCTCAGTGCCTGTATCAGTACACATTTACCGATCGTGGCCCCTCTCAGTGCCAGGATCAGTACACATTTACCGATCATGGCCCCTCTCAGTGCCTGGATCAGTACACATTAGCCTATCATGGCCTCTCTCAGTGCCTGGATCAGTACACATTTACAGATCATCGATCCTCTCAGTGCCTTGATCAGTACACATTAACCGATTATGACCCGTCTCAGTGCCTGGATCAGTACATATTTACCGATCATGGCCCCTCTCAGTGCCTGGGTTTGTACACATTTACCGATCGTGGCCCCTCTCAGTGCCTGTATCAGTACACATTTACCGATCGTGGCCCCTCTCAGTGCCTGGATCAGTACACATTTACCGATCATGGCCCCTCTCAGTGCCTGGATCACTACACATTAGCCTATCATGGCCTCTCTCAGTGCCTGGATCAGTACACATTTACAGATCATCGATCCTCTCAGTGCCTGGATCAGTACACATTAACCGAGTATGGCCCGTCTCAGTGCCTGGATCAGTACATATTTACCGATCATGGCCCCTCTTAGTGGATGGGTTTGTACACATTTACCGATCGTGGCCCCTCTCAGTGACTGTATCAATACACATTTATCGATCGTGGCCCCTCTCAGTGCCTGTATCAGTACACATTTACCGACTGTGGCCCCTCTCAGTGCCTGTATCAGTACACATTTACCGATCGTGGCCTCTCTCAGTGCCTGTATCAGTACACATTTACCGATCGTGGCCCCTCTCAGTGCCTGTATCAGTACACATTTACCGATCGTGGCCCCTCTCAGTGCCTGGATCAGTACACATTTACCGATCATCGATCCTCTCAGTGCCTGGATCAGTACACATTTACCGATCATGGCCTCTCTCAGTGCCTGGATCAGTACATATTTACCGACCATGGCCCCTCTCAGTGCCTGGGTTTGTACACATTTACCGATCGTGGCCCCTCTCAGTGCCTGTATCAGTACACATTTACCGATCGTGGCCCCTCTCAGTGCCTGGATCGGTACACATTTACCGATCATGGCCCCTCTCAGTGCCTGGATCACTACACATTAGCCTATCATGGCCTCTCTCAGTGCCTGGATCACTACACATTTACAGATCATCGATCCTCTCAGTGCCTGGATCAGTACACATTAAGCGATCATGGCCCGTCTCAGTGCCTGGATCAGTACATATTTACCGATCATGGCCCCTCTTAGTGCCTGGGTTTGTACACATTTACCGATCGTGGCCCCTCTCAGTGCCTGTATCAGTACACATTTACCGATCGTTGCCCCTCTCAGTGCCTGTATCAGTACACATTTACCGATCGTGGCCCCTCTCAGTGCCTGGATCAGTACACATTTACCGATCATGGCCCCTCTCAGTGCCTGGATCACTACACATTAGCCTATCATGGCCTCTCTCAGTGCCTGGATCAGTACACATTTACAGATCATCGATCCTCTCAGTGCCTGGATCAGTACACATTAACCGATTATGGCCCGTCTCAGTGCCTGGATCAGTACATATTTACCGATCATGGCCCCTCTTAGTGGATGGGTTTGTACACATTTACCGATCGTGGCCCCTCTCAGTGCCTGTATCAGTACACATTTACCGATCGTGGCCCCTCTCAGTGCCTGTATCAGTACACATTTACCGATCGTGGCCTCTCTCAGTGCCTGGGTTTGTACACATTTACCGATCGTGGCCCCTCTCAGTGCCTGGATCAGTACACATTTACCGATCGTGGCCCCTCTCAGTGCCTGGATCAGTACACATTTACCGATCATCGATCCTCTCAGTGCCTGGATCAGTACACATTTACCGATCATGGCCTCTCTCAGTGCCTGGATCAGTACATATTTACCGACCATGGCCCCTCTCAGTGCCTGGGTTTGTACACATTTACCGATCGTGGCCCCTCTCAGTGCCTGTATCAGTACACATTTACCGATCGTGGCCCCTCTCAGTGCCTGGATCGGTACACATTTACCGATCATGGCCCCTCTCAGTGCCTGGATCACTACACATTAGCCTATCATGGCCTCTCTCAGTGCCTGGATCACTACACATTTACAGATCATCGATCCTCTCAGTGCCTGGATCAGTACACATTAACCGATCATGGCCCGTCTCAGTGCCTGGATCAGTACATATTTACCGATCATGGCCCCTCTTAGTGCCTGGGTTTGTACACATTTACCGATCGTGGCCCCTCTCAGTGCCTGTATCAGTACACATTTACCGATCGTGGCCCCTCTCAGTGCCTGTATCAGTACACATTTACCGATCGTGGCCCCTCTCAGTGCCTGGATCAGTACACATTTACCGATCATGGCCTCTCTCAGTGCCTGGATCACTACACATTAGCATATCATGGCCTCTCACAGTCCCTGGATCAGTACACATTTACATATCATCGATCCTCTCAGTGCCTTGATCAGTACACATTAACCGATTATGGCCCGTCTCAGTGCCTGGATCAGTACATATTTACCGATCATGGCCCCTCTCAGTGCCTGGATCTGTACACATTTACAGATCATCGATCCTTTCAGTGCCTGGATCAGTACACATTTACCGATTATAGCCCGTCTCAGTGCCTGGATCAGTACATATTTACCGATAATGGCCCCTCTCAGTGCCTGGGTTTGTACACATTTACCGATCGTGGACCCTCTCAGTGCCTGCATCAGTACACATTAACCGATCGTGGCCCCTCTCAGTGCCTGGATCAGTACACATTTACAGATCATCGATCCTCTCAGTGCCTGGATCAGTACACATTTACCGATCATGGCCTCTCTCAGTGCCTGGGTTTGTACACATTTACCGATCGTGGCCCCTCTCAGTGCCTGTATCAGTACACATTTACCGATCGTGGCCCCTCTCAGTGCCTGGATCAGTACACATTTACCGATCATGGTCCCTCTCAGTGCCTGGATCACTACACATTAGCCTATCATGGCCTCTCTCAGTGCCTGGATCAGTACACATTTACAGATCATCGATCCTCTCAGTGCCTGGATCAGTACACATTAACCGATTATGGCCCGTCTCAGTGCCTGGATCAGTACATATTTACCGATCATGGCCCCTCTCAGTGCCTGGGTTTGTACACATTTACCGATCGTAGCCCCTCTCAGTGCCTGTATCAGTACACATTTACCGATCGTGGCCCCTCTCAGTGCCTGGATCAGTACACATTTACCGATCATGTCCCCTCTCAGTGCCTGGATCACTACACATTAGCCTATCATGGCCTCTCTCAGTGCCTGGATCAGTACACATTTACAGATCATCGATCCTCTCAGTGCCTGGATCAGTACACATTAACCGATTATGGCCCGTCTCAGTGCCTGGATCAGTACATATTTACCGATCATGGCCCCTCTTAGTGCCTGGGTTTGTACACATTTACCGATCGTGGCCTTCTCTCAGTGCCTGGGTTTGTGCACATTTACCGATCGTGGCCCCTCTCAGTGCCTGTATCAGTACACATTTACCGATCGTGGCCCCTCTCAGTGCCTGGATCAGTACACATTTACAGATCATCGATCCTCTCAGTGCCTGGATCAGTACACATTTACCGATCATGGCCTCTCTCAGTGCCTTGGTTTGTACACATTTACCGATCGTGGCCCCTCTCAGTGCCTGTATCAGTACACATTTACCGATCGTGGCCCCTCTCAGTGCCAGGATCAGTACACATTTACCGATCATGGCCCCTCTCAGTGCCTGGATCAGTACACATTAGCCTATCATGGCCTCTCTCAGTGCCTGGATCAGTACACATTTACAGATCATCGATCCTCTCAGTGCCTTGATCAGTACACATTAACCGATTATGGCCCGTCTCAGTGCCTGGATCAGTACATATTTACCGATCATGGCCCCTCTCAGTGCCTGGGTTTGTACACATTTACCGATCGTGGCCCCTCTCAGTGCCTGTATCAGTACACATTTACCTATCGTGGCCCCTCTCAGTGCCTGGATCAGTACACATTTACCGATCATGGCCCCTCTCAGTGCCTGGATCACTACACATTAGCCTATCATGGCCTCTCTCAGTGCCTGGATCAGTACACATTTACAGATCATCGATCCTCTCAGTGCCTGGATCAGTACACATTAACCGAGTATGGCCCGTCTCAGTGCCTGGATCAGTACATATTTACCGATCATGGCCCCTCTTAGTGGATGGGTTTGTACACATTTACCGATCGTGGCCCCTCTCAGTGACTGTATCAATACACATTTATCGATCGTGGCCCGTCTCAGTGCCTGTATCAGTACACATTTACCGACCGTGGCCCCTCTCAGTGCCTGTATCAGTACACATTTACCGATCGTGGCCTCTCTCAGTGCCTGTATCAGTACACATTTACCGATCGTGGCCCCTCTCAGTGCCTGTATCAGTACACATTTACCGATCGTGGCCCCTCTCAGTGCCTGGATCAGTACACATTTACCGATCATCGATCCTCTCAGTGCCTGGACCAGTACACATTTACCGATCATGGCCTCTCTCAGTGCCTGGATCAGTACGTATTTACCGACCATGGCCCCTCTCAGTGCCTGGGTTTGTACACATTTACCGATCGTGGCCCCTCTCAGTGCCTGTATCAGTACACATTTACCGATCGTGGCCCCTCTCAGTGCCTGGATCGGTACACATTTACCGATCATGGCCCCTCTCAGTGCCTGGATCACTACACATTAGCCTATCATGGCCTCTCTCAGTGCCTGGATCACTACACATTTACAGATCATCGATCCTCTCAGTGCCTGGATCAGTACACATTAACCGATCATGGCCCGTCTCAGTGCCTGGATCAGTACATATTTACCGATCATGGCCCCTCTTAGTGCCTGGGTTTGTACACATTTACCGATCGTGGCCCCTCTCAGTGCCTGTATCAGTACACATTTACCGATCGTTGCCCCTCTCAGTGCCTGTATCAGTACACATTTACCGATCGTGGCCCCTCTCAGTGCCTGGATCAGTACACATTTACCGATCATGGCCCCTCTCAGTGCCTGGATCACTACACATTAGCCTATCATGGCCTCTCTCAGTGCCTGGATCAGTACACATTTACAGATCATCGATCCTCTCAGTGCCTGGATCAGTACACATTAACCGATTATGGCCCGTCTCAGTGCCTGGATCAGTACATATTTACCGATCATGGCCCCTCTTAGTGGATGGGTTTGTACACATTTACCGATCGTGGCCCCTCTCAGTGCCTGTATCAGTACACATTTACCGATCGTGGCCCCTCTCAGTGCCTGTATCAGTACACATTTACCGATCGTGGCCTCTCTCAGTGCCTGGGTTTGTACACATTTACCGATCGTGGCCCCTCTCAGTGCCTGGATCAGTACACATTTACCGATCGTGGCCCCTCTCAGTGCCTGGATCAGTACACATTTACCGATCATCGATCCTCTCAGTGCCTGGATCAGTACACATTTACCGATCATGGCCTCTCTCAGTGCCTGGATCAGTACATATTTACCGACCATGGCCCCTCTCAGTGCCTGGGTTTGTACACATTTACCGATCGTGGCCCCTCTCAGTGCCTGTATCAGTACACATTTACCGATCGTGGCCCCTCTCAGTGCCTGGATCGGTACACATTTACCGATCATGGCCCCTCTCAGTGCCTGGATCACTACACATTAGCCTATCATGGCCTCTCTCAGTGCCTGGATCACTACACATTTACAGATCATCGATCCTCTCAGTGCCTGGATCAGTACACATTAACCGATCATGGCCCGTCTCAGTGCCTGGATCAGTACATATTTACCGATCATGGCCCCTCTTAGTGCCTGGGTTTGTACACATTTACCGATCGTGGCCCCTCTCAGTGCCTGTATCAGTACACATTTACCGATCGTGGCCCCTCTCAATGCCTGTATCAGTACACATTTACCGATCGTGGCCCCTCTCAGTGCCTGGATCAGTACACATTTACCGATCATGGCCTCTCTCAGTGCCTGGATCACTACACATTAGCATATCATGTCCTCTCACAGTCCCTGGATCAGTACACATTTACATATCATCGATCCTCTCAGTGCCTTGATCAGTACACATTAACCGATTATGGCCCGTCTCAGTGCCTGGATCAGTACATATTTACCGATCATGGCCCCTCTCAGTGCCTGGATCTGTACACATTTACAGATCATCGATCCTTTCAGTGCCTGGATCAGTACACATTTACCGATTATGGCCCGTCTCAGTGCCTGGGTTAGTACACATTTACCAACCATGGCCCGTCTCAGTTCTTAGGTAAGTACTCGTCGTAGACAGTTTCTAGCTTTTAAAAGTTTTGGTTCGATTTAGGGAGATCAATGATGTTTTTAAATGTTCTGCTTTTCTGGACCACTTTGCTACTTTTTCTAAATAGCCAAAAAAAAAAAAAAAAAAAAAAAAAAAAAAAAAAAAAAAACTCCCTTGAGTTATCAGGTTCAAAATGCATACATGTTAATACAACTTCGTTAGAGTTAGGATTATTTAATCACTTTATTATATATCGTTCTAGTGAGACATGTGTCATGTGACATATTACCAGTGTTATATGCCATGTCTCAGAGAGACATGTGTCACGTTACATATTACCCCTGTTATATGCCATGTCTCAGTGAGACATGTGTCTTGTGACATATTACCAGTGTTATATGTCATGTCTCACTTTATTAATTAATTGATCTGTATTAAATACTGGTAAATATGTTAAGGACATAAAAATATTTTATAAAAATTTTATTTAATGTACGAATGTTCTGAAACTGAAATATTACAATTTTATCTTGATAAAAATAAGTATAAAAGTAAGTAAGAAAATGAATAAATAAATAAATAAATAAATAGAGAATCAGTCTCACCTGCTAAAGAAATCAGTGCAAGGCAAAATAAGATAGCCATCTTTTAACAATATTTGATGTAGTCTATCTGGATTCTCTTGCCACCCAATGACATTTTCAGTCTTTTGCTCTCTTTTATACTCTAAGATTGCCTTACTTAATGCCGACCTTTAAACAAATATTTTACCGGTTATTTATTGGCCAATTTAAGGTTATATTTTAAAGATAAAATCACATTGAAGTATCATGTAATCTGACAAAACTCAAGAAAGATATATTTATATCCCCATATTAATAAAGCCTACTTAGATATAATAAAAAGGACACTTAAAATGTCAAAATGACCTAAACACATTACACACGAGGGTTAGGGTAAGGACACTGTACACATTATACATCGGGTAAAAACATTGTACACAGGTAGACACATTGTACACGAGGGTTAGGGTAAGGACAATGTACACATTATACATCGGGTAAAACATTGTACACGGGGTAGACACACTGTACACAGGTAGACACATGGTTCACGGGGTAGACACACTGTACACAGGTAGACACATTGTTCACGGGGTAGACACACTGTACACAGGTAGACACATTGTTCACGGGGTAGACACACTGTACACAGGTAGACACATTGTATACGGGTAAAAACATTGTACACAGGTAGACACATTGTACACGGGTAGACACATTGTATACGGGTAATCAAGTTGTACACAGGTAGACACATTGTTCACGGGGTAGACACATTGTAAACAGGTAGACACATTGTATACGGGTAAAAACATTGTACACAGGTAGACACATTGTACACAGGGTAGACACGTTGTATACGGGTAAACACCTTGTACACGGGGTAGACACATTGTACACAGGTAGCGCATTGCATACGGGTAAACACGTTGTACACAGGTAGACACGTTGTATACAGGCAGACACATTGTATACGGGCAAAAAAATTGTACACGGGGTAGACACATTGTATACGGGTAAACACGTTGTACACGGGGTAGACATTGTATACAAGAAGAAACATTATACACGGGGTAGACACATTGTACACAGGTAGACACATTGTATACGGGTAAACACGTTGTACACGGGGTAGACACATTGTATACAGGTATACACATTGTATACGGGTAAACACGTTGTACACGGGGTAGACATTGTACACAGGTAGAAACATTTTACACGGGGTAGAAACATTGTACTCAGGTAGACACATTGTATACGTATAAACACGTTGTACACGGGGTAGACATTGTACACAGGTAGAAACATTATACACGGGGTAGACACATTGTACACAGGTAGACACATTGTATACGGGTAAACACGTTGTACACGGGGTAGACACATTGTACACAGGTAGACACATTGTATACGGGTACACACGTTGTACACGGGATAGACACATTCTACAGTGGTAGAAAATTATACACGGGGTAGACACATTGTACACAGGTAGACACATTGTATACGGGTACACACGTTGTACACGGGATAGACACATTCTACAGTGGTAGAAACATTATACACAGGGTAGACACTGTGTACACAGGTAAACACATTGTTTACAGGTAAACACATTGTACACAGTTAGAAACATTATACATGGGGTAAAAACACGAAGTACACATTGTACACATGTAGACACATTGTGCACAGGTAGACAAATTGTACACAGGTAGAAACATTATACACAGGGTAAAAACACTGTACACAAAGTACACACATTGTACACAAGTAGACACATTGCACACATGAAGACACATTGTACAAAGGTATACACATTGTACTCAGGTAGACACATTGTACACAGGTAACACATTGTACACAGGTAGACACATTGTACACAGGTAGAAACATTATACACGGGGTATACATATAGTATACGGGGTAGACATTGTACACAGGTAGACACATTGTACACAGGTAAACATGTTGTATACGGCTCAACACATTGTACACGGAGTAGACACATTGTACACAGGTTAACACATTGTACAAAGGTAGAAACATTATACATGGGGTAAAAACACTGTACACGGAGTACACACATTGTACACAGGTAGACACATTGTACACAGGTATAAACATTATACACGGGGTAGACACATTGTATACAGGGTAGACATTGTACACAGGTAGACACATTGTACACAGGTAGACATGTTGTATACAGGTTAACACATTGTACACGGGGTAGACATATTGTACAAAGGTCAACACATTGTACAAAGGTAGAAACATTATACATGGGGTAAAAACACTGTACACGGAGTACACACATTGTACACAGCCTGACACATTGTACACAGGTAGACATAGTGTATACGGGTAAACACATTGTACACGGGGTAGACACATTGTACACAGGAAGAAACATTATACAGGGGGTAAAAACACTGTGGACATAGTACACACATTGTATACAGGTATACACATTGTACACAGGTAAAAACATTATACACGGGGTAGACACATTGTATACGGGGTAGACATTGTACACAAGTAGACACATTGTACACAGGTAAACACAATGTACACAGGTAGACACGTTTGTATTCGGGTAAACGCATTGTACACGGGATAGACACATTGTACACAGGTAAACACATTGTACACAGGTAAACACATTGTTCATAGGTAGAAACATTATACACGGTGTAAAACATTCTACACAGGTAGATACATTGTACACAGGTAGAAACATTATACACGGGGTAAAAATTTTACACGGGTAAAAAATTTTACACGGGGTAGACACATTGTATACAAGTAGACACATTGTACAAGGAGTAGAAACAATGTACACAGGTTACACAATGTAGACAGGTAAAAACTTTTTACACAGTAAGACACATTAGTACACAAGTAGAAACATTGTACACGGAGTAGACACATTGTACACAGGTAGAAACATTATACACGGGGTGAAAAATTTTACGAGGGGGAGACACATTGTATACAAGTAGAAACATTGTACACAGGTAGAAACAATGTACACAGGTAAACACATTATACACAGGTAAACACATTGTACACAGATATACACATTGTAGACATGTAAACACTTTGTACACAGGTAGACAGATTGTACAAAGGTAGAAACATTGTAAACAGGTAGACATATTGTACAGAGGTAAACACATTGTACAGAGGTAGAAACATTGTACACAGGTAAATACACTGTACACAGGTAAACACATTGTACATGGTGTAAATATATTGTATACGGGGTAAACACATTGTAAACGGGTTACACATAATGTACAAGGGTTAGACATACTTTACATAGATCTGCAGACGGTATTTGATAAAAATGTTATTAACAGAAATATCAACATTTGTAGTTAATAAAGTTTACACTGTCGTTACTGAAGGAGTTTTCAAGTTTGATCCTCTTGTGTAGATTTGCAGTGACAATTTAGATATAAAAACAAATTTGATCCTCTTGTGTAGCTTTGCAGTGACGATGTAGATGCAAAAATAAATTTGATCCTCTTCTGTAGCTTTGCAGTGACGATTTAGATACAAAAACATGTTTGATCCTCTTGTGTAGATTTGCAGTGACGATTTAGATATAAATACAAATTTGATCCTCTTGTGTAGCTTTGCAGTGACGATGTAGATACAAAAACAAATTTCATCCTCTTGTGTAGCTTTGCAGGGACGATGTAGATACAAAAACAAATTTGATCCTCTTGTGTAGCTTTGCAGTGACGATGTAGATACAAAAACAAATTTGATCCTCTTGTGTAGCTTTGCAGTGACGATGTAGATACAAAAACAAATTTGATCCTCTTGTGTAGCTTTGCAGTGATGATGTAGATACAAAAACAAATTTCATCCTCTTGTGTAGCTTTGCAGTGACGATGTAGAAATAAAACGAATTTGATCCTCTTGTGTAGCTTTGCAGTGACGAATTAGATATAAAAACAAAATTAATCCTCTTGTGTAGCTTTGCAGAGACGATGTAGATACAAAAACAAATTTCATTCTCTTGTGTAGCTTTGCATTGACGATGTAGATACAAAAACAAATTTCATCCTCTTGTGTAGCTTTGCAGTGACGATGTAGATACATAAACAAATTTCAACCTCTTGTGTAGCTTTGCAGTGACGATGTAGATACAAAATAACTTTGCAGTGACGATATAGATACAAAAACAAATTTCTTCCTCTTGTGTAGCTTTGCAGTGACGATGTAGATACAAAAACAAATTTGATCCTCTTGTGTAGCTTTGCAGTGACGATGTAGATACAAAAACAAATTTCATCCTCTTGTGTAGCTTTGCAGTGACGATGTAGATATAAAAACGAATTTGATCCTCTTGTGTAGCTTTGCAGTGACGAATTAGATATAAAAACAAAATTAATCCTCTTGTGTAGCTTTGCAGTGACGATGTAGATACAAAAACAAATTTCATCCTCTTGTGTAGCTTTGCAGTGACGATGTAGATACAAAAACAAATTTCATCCTCTTGTGTAGCTTTGCAGTGACGAATTAGATATAAAAACAAAATTAATCCTCTTGTGTAGCTTTGCAGTGACGATGTAGATACAAAAACAAATTTTATCCTCTTGTGTAGCTTTGCAGTGACAATTTACATACAAAAACATGTTTGATCCTCTTGTGTAGCTTTGCTGTGGCCATTTAGATACAAAAACAAATTTGATCTTCATCTTTTATATATATATATATATATATATATATATATATATATATATATATATATATATATATATAGAGAGAGAGAGAGAGAGAGAGAGAGAGAGAGAGAGAGAGAGAGAGAGAGAGAGAGAGCTTTTATGTTTTATTTTTAACTGACAACATATAATATTATTTATATTTTAAATTATACGCAACTTGGAAAAATGTATAATACCTTGCTGTAATAAATCGCAAAAAGAAGTGCTTTTATTACTTACTTCATCGTTGTTTATTAAGGTCTTTAATTATTTGTATTTTCACTTGTTTTGACAAATTTCTCACGTTGTTATTAACGTTTTTTATTATTTGTATTTTCACTTGTTTTGACCTATTTGTCACGTTGTTATCAACGTTTTTTATTATTTGTATTTTCACTTGTTTTGACCTATTTGTCAGGTTGTTATTAAGGTTTTTTATTATTTGTATTTTCACTTGTTTTGAAACATTTGTCACGTTGTTATTAAGGTTTTATTATTTGTATTTTCACTTGTTTTGACCAATTGTCACTTTGTTATAAACGTTTTTTATTATTTGGATTTTCACTTGTTTTGACCTATTTGTCAAGTTGTTATTAACGTTTTTTATTATTTGTATTTTCACTTGTTTTGAAACATTTGTCACTTTGTTATTAACGTTTTTTATTATTTGTATTTTCACTTGTTTTGACCTATTTGTCACGTTGTTATTAACTTTTTTTATTATTTGTATTTTCACTTGTTTTGACATATTTGTCACGTTGTTATTAAGGTCTTTTATTATTTGTATTTTCACTTGTTTTGACCTATTTGTCACGTTGTTATTAAGGTCTTTTATTATTTGGATTTTCACTTGTTTTGACCTATTTGTCACGTTGTTATTAAGGTCTTTTATTATTTGTATTTTCACTTGTTTTGACCTATTTGTCACGTTGTTATTAACGTTTTTTATTATTTGTATTTTCACTTGTTTTGACCTATTTGTCACATTGTTATTAACGTTTTTTATCATTTGTATTTTCACTTGTTTTGACCTATTTGTCACGTTGTTATTAACGTTTTTTATTATTTGTATTTTCACTTGTTTTGACCTATTTGTCACGTTGTTATTAAGGTCTTTTATTATTTGTATTTTTACTTGTTTTGACCTATTTGTCACGTTGTTATTAACGTTTTTTATTATTTGTATTTTCACTTGTTTTGACCTATTTGTCACGTTGTTATTAAGGTTTTATTATTTGTATTTTCACTTGTTTTGACCTATTTGTCACTTTGTTATTAAGGTCTTTTATTATTTGTATTTTCACTTGTTTTGACCTATTTGTCACGTTGTCATTAACGTTTTTTATTATTTTAATTTTCACTTGTTTTGACCTATTTGTCACGTTGTTATTGACGTTTTTTATTATTTGTATTTTCACTTGTTTTGACCTATTTGTCACGTTGTTATTAAGGTCTTTTATTATTTCTATTTTCACTTGTTTTGACCTATTTGTCACGTTGTTATTAAGGTCTTTTATTATTTGTATTTTCACTTGTTTTGACCTATTTGTCACGTTGTTATTAAGGTATTTTATTATTTGTATTTTCACTTGTTTTGACCTATTTGTTACATTGTTATTAAGGTCTTTTATTTTTTGTATTTTCACTTGTTTTGACCTATTTGTCACGTTGTCATTAACTTTTTTTATTATTTGTATTTTCACTTGTTTTGACCTATTTGTCACTTTGTTATTAAGTTTTTTTATTATTTGTATTTTCACTTGTTTTGACCTATTTGTCACGTTGTTATTAAGGTTTTATTATTTGTATTTTCACTTGTTTTGACCAATTGTCACTTTGTTATAAACGTTTTTTATTATTTGTATTTTCACTTGTTTTGACCTATTTGTCACGTTGTTATTAACGTTTTTTATTATTTGTATTTTCACTTGTTTTGAAACATTTGTCACTTTGTTATTAACGTTTTTTATTATTTGTATTTTCACTTGTTTTGACCTATTTGTCACGTTGTTATTAACTTTTTTTATTATTTGTATTTTCACTTGTTTTGACATATTTGTCACGTTGTTATTAAGGTCTTTTATTATTTGTATTTTCACTTGTTTTGACCTATTTGTCACGTTGTTATTAAGGTCTTTTATTATTTGGATTTTCACTTGTTTTGACCTATTTGTCACGTTGTTATTAAGGTCTTTTATTATTTTTATTTTCACTTGTTTTGACCTATTTGTCACGTTGTTATTAACGTTTTTTATTATTTGTATTTTCACTTGTTTTGACCTATTTGTCACGTTGTTATTAACGTTTTTTATTATTTGTATTTTCACTTGTTTTGACCTATTTGTCACGTTGTTATTAACGTTTTTTATTATTTGTATTTTCACTTGTTTTGACCTATTTGTCACGTTGTTATTAACGTTTTTTATTATTTGTATTTTCACTTGTTTTGACCTATTTGTCACGTTGTTATTAAGGTCTTTTATTATTTGTATTTTTACTTGTTTTGACCTATTTGTCACGTTGTTATTAACGTTTTTTATTATTTGTATTTTCACTTGTTTTGACCTATTTGTCACGTTGTTATTAAGGTCTTTTATTATTTTTATTTTCACTTGTTTTGACCTATTTGACACTTTGTTATTAAGGTCTTTTATTATTTGTATTTTCACTTGTTTTGACCTATTTTTCACGTTGACATTAACGTTTTTTATTATTTTAATTTTCACTTGTTTTGACCTATTTGTCACGTTGTTATTGACGTTTTTTATTATTTGTATTTTCACTTGTTTTGACCTATTTTTCACGTTGTTATTAAGGTCTTTTATTATTTCTATTTTCACCTGTTTTGACCTATTTGTCACGTTGTTATTAAGGTCTTTTATTATTTGTATTTTCACTTGTTTTGACCTATTTGTCACGTTGTTATTAAGGTATTTTATTATTTGTATTTTCACTTGTTTTGACCTATTTGTCACATTGTTATTAAGGTCTTTTATTTTTTGTATTTTCACTTGTTTTGACCTATTTGTCACGTTGTCATTAACGTTTTTTATTATTTGTATTTTCACTTGTTTTGACCTATTTGTCACGTTGTTATTAACGTTTTTTATTATTTGTATTTTCACTTGTTTTGACCTATTTGTCACGTTGTTATTAAGGTATTATTATTTGTATTTTCACTTGTTTTGACCAATTGTCACTTTGTTATAAACGTTTTTTATTATTTGTATTTTCACTTGTTTTGACCTATTTGTCACGTTGTTATTAACGTTTTTTATTATTTGTATTTTCACTTGTTTTGAAACATTTGTCACTTTGTTATTAAGTTTTTTTATTATTTGTATTTTCACTTGTTTTGACCTATTTGTCACGTTGTTATTAACGTTTTTTATTATTTGTATTTTCACTTGTTTTGACCTATTTGTCACGTTGTTATTAAGGTATTATTATTTGTATTTTCACTTGTTTTGACCTATTTGTCACATTGTTATTAAGGTCTTTTATTATTTGTATTTTCACTTGTTTTGACCTAATTGTCACGTTGTTATTAACGTTTTTTATTATTTGTATTTTCACTTGTTTTGACCTATTTGTCACGTTGTTATTAAGGTTTTTTATCATTTGTATTTTCACTTGTTTTGACCTATTTGTCACGTTGTTATTAACGTTTTTAATTATTTGTATTTTCACTTGTTTTGACCTATTTGTCACGTTGTTATTAAGGTCTTTTATTATTTGTATTTTCACTTGTTTTGACCTATTTGTCACGTTGTTATTGACGTTTTTTATTATTTGTATTTTCACTTGTTTTGACCTATTTGTCACGTTGTTATTAAGGTCTTTTATTATTTGTATTTTCACTTGTTTTGACCTATTTGTCACTTTGTTATTAAGGTCTTGTATTATTTGTATTTTCACTTGTTTTGACCTATTTGTCACGATGTCATTAACGTTTTTTATTATTTTAATTTTCACTTGTTTTGACCTATTTGTCACGTTGTTATTAACGTTTTTTATTATTTGTATTTTCACTTGTTTTGACCTATTTGTCACGTTGTTATTAAGGTCTTTTATTATTTCTATTTTCACTTGTTTTGACCTATTTGTCACGTTGTTATTAAGGTCTTTTATTATTTGTATTTTCACTTGTTTTGACCTCTTTGTCACGTTGTTATTAAGGTATTTTATTATTTGTATTTTCACTTGTTTTGACCTATTTGTCACATTGTTATTAAGGTCTTTTATTATTTGTATTTTCACTTGTTTTGACCTATATGTCACGTTGTCATTAACGTTTTTTATTATTTTAATTTTCACTTGTTTCGACCTATTTGTCACTTTGTTATTAAGTTTTTTTATTATTTGTATTTTCACTTGTTTTGACCTATTTGTCACGTTGTTATTAACGTTTTTTTATTTGTTTTTCACTTGTTTTGACCTATTTGTCACTTTGTTATTAACGTTTTTTATTATTTGTATTTTCACTTGTTTTGACCTATTTGTCACGTTGTTATTAAGGTCTTTTATTATTTGTATTTTCACTTGTTTTGACCTATTTGTCACGTTGTTATTAAAGTGTTTTATTATTTGTATTTCCACTTGTTTTGACCTATTTGTCACGTTGTTATTAACGTTTTTTATTATTTGTATTTTCACTTGTTTTGACCTATTTGTCACTTTGTTATTAACGTTTTTTATTATTTTTATTTTCACTTGTTTTGACCTATTTCTCACGTTGTAATTAACGTTTTTTATTATTTGTATTTTCACTTGTTTTGACCTATTTGTCACTTTGTTATTAAGGTCTTTTATTATTTGTATTTTCACTTTTTTTGACCTATTTGTCACTTTGTTATTTACGTTTTTTATCATTTTTATTTTCACTTGTTTTGACCAATTGTAACGATGTTATTAAGGTCTTTTATTATTTGTATTTTCACTTGTTTTGACCTATTTGTCACGTTGTTATTATCGTTTTTTATTATTTGTATTTTCACTTGTTTTGACCTATTTGTCACGTTGTTATTAAGGTCTTTTATTATTTGTATTTTCACTTGTTTTGACCTATTTGTCACGTTGTTATTAAGGTATTTTATTATTTGTATTTTCACTTGTTTTGACCTATTTGTCACATTGTTATTAAGGTCTTTTATTATTTGTATTTTCACTTGTTTTGACCTATATGTCACGTTGTCATTAACGTTTTTTATTATTTTAATTTTCACTTGTTTCGACCTATTTGTCACTTTGTTATTAAGTTTTTTTATTATTTGTATTTTCACTTGTTTTGACCTATTTGTCACGTTGTTATTAACGTTTTTTTATTTGTTTTTCACTTGTTTTGACCTATTTGTCACTTTGTTATTAACGTTTTTTATTATTTGTATTTTCACTTGTTTTGACCTATTTGTCACGTTGTTATTAAGGTCTTTTATTATTTGTATTTTCACTTGTTTTGATCTATTTGTCACGTTGTTATTAAAGTGTTTTATTATTTGTATTTCCACTTGTTTTGACCTATTTGTCACGTTGTTATTAAGGTCTTTTATTATTTGTATTTTCACTTGTTTTGACCTATTTGTCACTTTGTTATTAACGTTTTTTATTATTTTTATTTTCACTTGTTTTGACCTATTTCTCACGTTGTAATTAACGTTTTTTATTATTTGTATTTTCACTTGTTTTGACCTATTTGTCACTTTGTTATTAAGGTCTTTTATTATTTGTATTTTCACTTTTTTTGACCTATTTGTCACTTTGTTATTTACGTTTTTTATCAATTTTATTTTCACTTGTTTTGACCTACTTCTAACGATGTTTTTAACGTTTTTTATTATTTGTATTTTCACTTGTTTTGACCTATTTGTCACGTTGTTATTAAGGTCTTTTATTATTTGTATTTTCACTTGTTTTGACCTATTTGTCACGTTGTTATTAAAGTTTTTTATTATTTGTATTTTCACTTGTTTTGACCTATTTGTCACGTTGTTATTAAAGTCTTTTATTATTAATATTTTCACTTATTTTGACCTATTTGTCACACTGTTATTTACGTTTTTTATTATTTTTATTTTCACTTGTTTTGACCTATTTGTCACGCTGTTATTAACGTTTTTTATTATTTTTATTTTCACTTGTTTTGACCTATTTGTCACTTTGTTATTAAGTTTTTTTATTATTTGTATTTTCACTTGTTTTGACCTATTTGTCACGTTGTTATTAACGTTTTTTTATTTGTTTATTTAATTCTTTTGACCTATTTGTCTCTTTTTTATTAACGTTTTTTATTATTTGTCTTTTCACTTGTTTTGACCTATTTGTCAGGTTATAATTAAGGTCTTTTATTATTTGTATTTCCACTTGTTTAGACCTATTTGTCATGTTGTTATTAAGGTCTTTTATTATTTGTATTATCACTTGTTTTGACCTATTTGTCACGTTGTCATTAACGTTTTTTATTATTTTAATTTTCACTTGTTTTGACCTATTTGTCACTTTGTTATCAAGTTTTTTTATTATTTGTATTTTCAGTTGTTTTGACCTGTTTGTCACGTTGTTATTAACGTTTTTTATTTTTTGTATTTTCACATTGTTTTGACATATATGGTCACTTTTTTATTAACGTTTTTTATTATTGTATTTTCACTTGTTTTGACCTATTTGTCACGTTGTTATTAACGTTTTTTATTATTTGTATTTTCACTTGTTTTGACCTATTGGTCACTTTGTTATTAACGTTTTTTATTATTTTTTATTTTCACTTGTTTTG